>JADLZK010008279.1:0-157245 GCA_015847255.1 Hyparrhenia diplandra
CCATAAGATGTGGCCTTATCTACACCAAAGGGAAAGTTTAAGCGGCGACTTTGTTCTTTGCAAAAGGAACTAAATGTGTCTCTTTAGGATCTCCCTTGAGTCACAATCATCAGCCCATCATCTTTAACTGGTTGCTTGTGGCATGGGCCTGACTCTGCCTCAGTGGAGTTGGTCTTGGATTTAATAGTCTGAAAACCAAAGCAACGACGCGCGGCAACAGATTATACTTTGTTAAAGATAATGCTTGGTCTGTGGAGAATTGGTTTACGCTGATCTGACAATCACAATCTCCAGTGTTGCAAATTGAGGGCCTGTTTGGGATCGGGTGGGCACCAAAAATTTTTGAATTCACTGAAGTGGAAACTCCACGGCTATGTTTCATTCGGGAAGCAGATGAGCTTGCGCGGTTCTAACCTGCTGCAAAAATGAAGGAGCTACTCAGGTTGTTTAGAAAATTTCAGTATTAGATCATAAATATCCACAACTTGTGTCCTATTACCTAGCTTTCTTACCAGTGTTTTGTGCGTTTGGCTATCTTTTGTGGACTAATGGGCTATGTTTTGGTGGGTAAGAAGAGCCCAAATTAAAATGCAAATAGTTGTCCAAGAGCACAAAAAGAAAAATGTGTAACTTACTTGGCCGATGTCCTCAAAGAGTAGAATGCATAATATAGATGATCTGATCTCACACAAAAGTTATATCACAAACAGGAGATTGGACTGAAAAGGAGGAGAAAAGAAATTGCAGCGTTTTCACCTCCTTGATGTTATACTTTGCTCTCCGTTGCTTGTTTGCATTGCATGATGATGGAGAGATATGATAATGGCAAATAATTGTGATGGTCAAGAAGCGCTAGTAGTAGAGGTTCGAGTTTGCTGTCAGACATAAAAACCAGTCATCTGAATGCTGATGAAACACATCGATTGCGATGCTTTTCCATGACACGTTAGTGACTGGTCGATCACTAAACCACCTGTCCCCCTAACCAACCAAGGAATTATGATCCCAAAGACCTGTCTAACAAGCAGTTGGGAGTCGTCATCGAGGTCGAGATAGATAAAATAAAAACAAGATAAAGGACGAGCTAGCGCGAAGAAGACGATCTCCTTCTGAAAGGGGTTTTTTTTTTTTTTTTTTTTTTTTTTTGACAAACTACGAAGGGGTTGAATTCTGGTCTTTTGCTAATGCTGGAGAAAATGCCGTACAAAAGTGTACAATTGGGACTGATCTGGAATATGTAATACTAGCTAGTTCTTGCAGCAGCATAACCTTTATCTGAGTATTCAAGCGACAAAAGAGAGGGAAACAACAACGCACTGTTTGTGGCCACACATGATACATATCACGTGTTACAAGAGAGAACATGGGTATATCTAGACAAAATGACATACCCTACGGTGTGCTTAACACTCCTCCATTCTAGAATATAGAATGTTTTTAGCTGTCCCTAATAAGCTAAACATTATAGGTTATTTTAGTTTTTATACATAGCTTTTGTACACATATAGGTATATATTGTATCCTAATAGATAATAAAAATTATACATCTAGTAAAGTCAAAACCACTTACGAATTTAGAAATGGAATAGTCGATGGGGCTCATGGGTGTATGGAATGAAAAACTAGAGCTCTCAGCCCCAAATTACTTGGTAGATCTCTAGCCACTTTCAACGATTTCAAGTGGTATGGAGAAGGCTGTTGCTTCGCGTGAAGCGAGAACCTTTTATTTTATCTTCAAATTCGCTAAACTTTTTTTATAATATTTTTAATACTTGGATCTTACTATGGTACACCCAAATAACAATGAATCATCAATCTAAATAGCAATCGTCAATATTACGTCTTGGGCCTTCTTGCGTTCTTCTCTTTATTTGCAAATAAAGAGAACGCCCGTCACGGTTAATCCATTTATGGCAAAACACCCGGCCACCACGGGTTAAGCGAAGGCGTTCTTCCGTGAGGGTCGTGGTAAGGCGCCATGCAGTTAATCCATTAACCGTGTCGGCGGCCGGCCGCCGCGGGCGGGGGGGGAATTACCGTGGCGGGTAAGCGGTGTGTCCGTCACGTTAAAGATTTTGCGCCATCACGAAAAATTATTTCGTTACTAGTGTTGCTTGTTCCTATTATTACACAGGTTGCCGGTGGTTGATTTGTCGGATAAACAAGGCCACAGCAGCAAATAAAGGAGCTAGATTTAGCTTTGAAGGAACCAATCTACCTCCCGGCCTCCACCCATATGCATCATGCATGTCAATCATGTGAAACCATCATAAAGCTGATGCTCACGTGCACGCTCTTTCGTACCAAATCCTTGTCCTTGGCTTTAGCTTATACAGATACAGACTAATTATAACAACCCCATGCATGATATACTGTATCCAGCCAGCTAGTACACCAGTTTACAATACCATGGTGACGTGTCGTCCTACATATGCGAAAAAAACTAAAAAGAATGTACTATGAGAGCTAGAACTATCAAACTACTGTATTTTCATGATTTGTCTCACTCTAAATAGTACCACGAAAAGTATTATTTCGTGACAGCTTGGGACAACCTACCCGTACACGCCGCAGCCTGGTGCATCGTATACATGTTTCCTCCGATATCGATCGGCGATTGGTGAAACGTGCACATGCATGCGTACAGTGAGCTAGGCGTCCGTCCGCGGTCCGCCACCTTGCGATTTGATCGCACGTCGGTGGTCACGCCGGAGCCGGACCAAAAGAAGAATTTTTACGTGTGTGCGACACAGAAAGGAAGGCCGGAACGCCAGATCCGATCAGAGGGCACCCAGGGGTCATTGCTCTCCAATCCACCACCAACCTCTGGATGCCGCTGTCCTTTGCTCCCCTAGCTCCCTGCTACGAGCGAGTATCCTACGCCGCCGGCGGTCTGTTGTTGCATGTAAACTGCACTAGCCAGCACACATGTGAGCCGTGCGTTCAAAGCTACTCGTGGTAGTAGTACCAGCGCGCACTTGCTTTTAACCACTTTGCCACTTCGCGCGGTGAGCTCCAGGGACCAGGAAAAAGCACCTCACACTCACACTCCACTCGATCGGCACACGAGAGCTGATGGGTGGGCCGACTCCAAAGGTTAGATCTGGCAGCAGCAAGTTAAAAAAGCACCAACGATAACGTTTTAGTTCCTTTAATTATTGTACTGAATTGGGAATTTTTTTTCAATGTGGTATGGAATAACATGAATGATTGTATAGAGAAAAGGCTAGCTAGACATCATGACCATGCATACAGATACAGATCGATCTCGACTAGGGACAGAGGTATAATATTGGCTAGGATCATCACAAAGATCCAAAATGATTCATAGACAATCATTAATAATGGATGGACAACTAATGTGACCGGGCATGGAAAACATTGTTGAGAATGGTTTCACATATTATTTATTATTAAATATAAACAAAAATGAATCATGTAAATATACTTAACATGCATGCAACTCTAGAAAATCAAAACAGAATCATGTATTCAGTTCGTGATCGACTTCATCAGTAAAGTATTAAATCAAACACTTTGTACCATGGCTCTTTTATTATTGTCCATGAGTTTAATAAACTACTATTTTAGATCAGCGTTCTCGGGCCACACACAAAATAGTATATTCTACGCTCAGGTCAGCAGCTAGTATTTCGATACAGTTCAATTTTTATATGCTATTTTTTTTATATTTGTAAGTATACTAAACATACGAGGTACTAATTATACAACACACGTGAGAAGAACAGATTGGCACAATGCATTTCTATATTTGACATGATCAACACGTACGATCTCAAAATACACAAGTTTAACTAGCAATGTTTCTGATGGAGATAATACTAATGCATAGTAATATATACTTTATGAAACCACATTCCAAAACACAAATATACTCACTAGTATTCCGGAAACACCCAAGATCAACACACGAAAATTGGAGGGTGCTTGGACCGCTCCACTCCACGGTTTTTTAGTTTTGCTCCATATTTTTAGTCAAACGGTTTAGCTTCACACATTGGGTTGGAGAAAAAAATTATGGAATAGTGAGAGCACCAAATTGGCGCCACAAATTTTAGGTTTTATGGAGTTGCTCCACGAAGAGCTTGTGGAACAGTACGTGAGCCGTCCCAAAAACCACTTTTGTTTCTTGTATATTTAACAAAAAGTTTCGAAGTGAATTCTATGGCAGACCACAAAACGGTTGGATAAAGGGAAGGATGTGTACATACTACCACAGTATATATAAAATACAACGTTGAATATAGTACTCCCCCTTGGCCAAGAGTCGATAGAGAGGGACAACGGTATTATTAATAATTATATTGTTAAAAGAAATGGTCGCTGGTACACCCACGAACTTGAACAAAAGAGAGAGAGGGAGAGGCAGTCAGGGGTTGGTTAGAGTGTGAGCTGACGGCGCAGCGGACGTGCTCGCCTCTCCTCTCCGGCTCTCCTCTCCGCATGCCATTCCAGGCAACGCATTACCGGTATTTTTAGCCGCCGGAGGAGACGGGTAGCGTAGAGAGAGAGGGGTGGGGAAACCAAAGCTCCTGGCCGTTCTCTCTCCCTCCTCACGGGCGGTCTCCGTCTGACACTGTTCCGGCCATCCACCGCCGGGGTCGTCTCCCGTCCAGATCCCTCTCCTGCAAGGTTTCTTGGAGGTACGCTCGGTTCTCTGTGGTTTCCCTTTCGGAATGTGCTGGTGCGGTGATGGTGTTTTGATTTGTGTTCGTCGCTTTGGCGGATCTGGTCGTGCAGAGTCGGCGGCGAAGATGATGGGCAGGTTCCTTTCCAGGGTCCTCCCTGTAAGCGCTCTCTTGCTCCGAATCTTGTAGCTTGTTCTCTGTAGATTGTCATTTTGAGGTTGGGCTTTATCAGGGCCACTAGTGTTTGGATTTTTTAAATTTGTTTTCTTGAAAATGGGGATTTGTGGGTACCCATTCAGAGACTTCAGTCTTTTCTCTTGGTTTTAACTTCATTCATCCTTAGTATATACTGGTTTCTTCAAAACATAAAATAAAATGAGGAGATGCGTTCCTTCTTGTCGATTTGTCCACCTTCTTCTTCGCCGGAAAATGGAGGCTGAGAGCACGCAACCATTCAAAAGTATTTTATTGTTCTCGAGGAGCATGGGACCAAGTTTTTCAATGCATTGCACAACGGTCAAAGGTTCTGTTGGTTTATTCTTCCGGGTCCGACTCATTCTTTTTGAAGATGATGTTCTAATAATCATGTTTCTTCAAAATGTTTCTTCAAACGGTTAAGATCGGTTAATATTGTTAAAACAGGTCAAATTTCTGTGCTCTTTTTTATCTTTGACCTGCTTCATCAAGAACTAGATTTGATCCTGTAACCAAAACTCAAAAGTATGCAATCTTGGGCTTTTCTTCCATTCGCTGTAAGGCGCACATCTAAAATGTTAGTCTATTGAAGGATACTTACTTTGATACTAAAACCATGCATCTTTAATTTGTCAACTTTTCTTTTTGTGGTTTATTACTGAATGAAGGTGGAAAATAAAATAAACATTCTTTTAGGGAAATGTCAAAGTTACTATATGATGAGAAAGAACAGGCTTGTCACAATATACAAGTGCTAATATGCCATTTATCTTCCGGCATTTGATATGCCAATTTCCTGTAGGTTGGCTTTTGGCTATGCCTATCCTGCCTATGAATGCTACAAGACTGTTGAACTGAACAAACCAGAGATTGAGCAGCTCATATTTTGGTGTCAGTATTGGTAAGGTGTTTCAATAAATTATGTAGTCGCATAATCGACTTTCCATGAGCAATCTCTGCCAAATTTAGTTTTGTTTCCTGTGTCTAGGATTTTAGTTGCCCTGTTGACAGTTTTGGAGAGATTTGGAGATTTTACGATATCATGGTAAGACTGTAAAGGTTGTGATTTCTTCAGTTCATTGAAGAGACTCTTAACATTGTCTGTGCTCTTGTTGAAGGCTACCGTTTTACTCAAGCAAAGCTGATGTTCTTTGTATACTTGTGGTACCCTAGGACAAAGGTACTTAGTTTTGTCTTTAGCTTCTATCTTACAGTTTTTTTTTTTTTTTTTTTTGGCACAGGACTGATGTGTGCTTTCATTACAGGGAACTACATATGTTTATGGGACTTTCTTTTAAGCCATATATTTCTCAGCATGAGAATGAAATTGACGGAATCTCCTTGAGCTGAGAGCTCGAGCAACCGATATGGTTGTCGTTTATTTCAGAAGGCTGCTTCAGTAGGACAAAATACTTTCTTTGACGTTTTAAAATATGTTGCTGCCCAATCACCTTCTCAGAAATCAAGGCTGCTGCGCCCTCATCAGGTGTGGATCGAATGCACTATTACTCCTTTTTTTTGTCAAAAGTTTCCAGTGAATGAGTTTCCAATGGTGGTGAATGGGACGCCTACCCACCAGGGTTCAAATCTGACCTTTTCCTGGGATTTTCCTGTGATTTTCAGTGTTCATCATGTTTACAATACAACTTTTTTACTGTTGTTCGCTGATGCAATATTGATCATGATGCCATACTAAGTTTAGCAGCTACATTGTTGAAAGATGCATTCACTACTGCTTCCAAGTGGTATTGTTTGCAGCTATTGCTTCCAAGTGGTATTGTCAAAATGCTGGAGAGCTGTGTTCATTTCATTAAGAGGGGAGACTATAAGCCTCCCTGGAACACACACACACACACCCAAATTAGAAAGTTTTAAGTGCTCGCCGTTTTTTATTTTATAACTAAACTACCCACAACAGACTAAGTGGCCAGGGCGATTGACCAAAGGAGGAACTCCTGGAGCACATTGGCCCATGCTAAACACCAGATGCTACTTTTTTCATTAGCAACTGTCTGCAGGGTCACCAATATGTATGTACATTTTGGAACATATCATAAACTGTGATAGCATGTCAGCATCCTTGAGTCATATCCTGCCAAGTAGTAAGTCAACATGTTCAACCATTTGTGTCCTGAACTTTAATGTATTTTGGCATCTTGAACCTTCGGAAAAACAACCTTGTGTCCTGAACTTTAATGTATTTTGGCATCTTGAACCTTCGAAAACAACCTGTTTGCTGATATTTCATCCAAGGAGATCACAAACACTATGTATTTTGGAATCTTGAACCTTCCAAAAACAAACCCATTTGCCAATATTTCATCGAAAAGGATAGCACAAACGCCATACCAGTACTGAATACCTGCTAAATAAGCAAGGCACTTATGGTCGTTTTGCTTCCTGTTATTTTTCTTGCTCACTTGGTAGGTTCATTTTGTAAATTGTCCAGTGACGTTACCAGCACCATTCTTTTTCATGAAAGGTAGTATGACTGTTATCTTGGATGGTTGAGAGAAACGTAAGTATATACTCGGGATAAACTCAGATATTTGCTCCATGTAGGCATTCCTTCTGTATGCCATAGGAAGAGATGTAGTACAAGAAAGGTCACCTAAATCAAAAGATGCATGGTAGCTTGTAGATTTATTTATTTTTTGGATGTATGCTTCAAGTCCTTCAATTCAAATTAAATCACAGAAATGTGTACTCGGTTTAACTGATTTGTTAGTGTTATCTTGTTATTGTTACCCATGTTGAAATCATGCTTTGATGTCTTCCAGGAACCACAGCAGCCACAACATCAGCAGCCACAAGTGCAGGTGGGGCTGCAGCAGCCGCAACCATTAAAAACAAGCAGCGCCTGTCATGCGCAGAGCAGCATCTATTGCTGCTCGGCAAGCAGCAATGACACAGCAATCTCTGGAGACAAAACCCGCCCCATCTTCACCCAAGATCAAGCGTCAAACATCAGTGAGATCTGGTCCAGTGGCATCCACAAAACCTGCAGCAGCTGCATCCACATCAAAACCTGGCGGTAGCCCAAAGAAAGGTGAGGTCAAACCGGCTGCCGACCCAGTTCAAACTCCAGCCGCAAGTGCCGATCCACCAAAGTCTGGGCCTAGCGTTCCACCACTCCCTGAAGCCGAAGGAGTGGACAAGATGGCCATTGACGAGGTCAGTGGTGATGCTTCAGAGGGCGCAGAAGAGCTTGAGACGCCGATGGAGGAGACGATCCGTGTGACGCGCGCCAAGCTAAGGAGGCGCACGGCCACTGAGGATCCTGCTGGGAATTAACTTGTTTTCCCTGCACATTGTGTTGATCTTTTCTTTTCTTTTTCTCTCTTTTTTTTTTAGTTTAGGCTGTGATATTGTTTGGTGGAATGGAGATGTTTTGCGACAGTGTTAATTATCTTATTTCTGTGGTTTGCCCCTTTTCTGTGATTTAAGATGTAAATAACACTTTTCCTCAGCTTGTCGGCATGTGTATATACTCCCTTTGTCACATGCAGTGTCGATCTAGGCACACGGACTTGTCCCATGGACTATGTCGTTCTAGCACACCACTAGCCTGCAGGCCTATCTTGCTCAGCTGGTTTCTAAAAAGAAAAAAGAACGATAGCACCAGCACTTTGCACGATAGTGCCAGAACTTTGCTCAAAATGACGATAGGAACTTTGCTCAAATGAGTGGATAGCACCAGAACTTTGCTCAAATGAGTGGACGGGAGGGACTTGTAGAGAGCCTTGTGGGACCAGCCATTCTGCTATTTTATTGCATCACAGTTCAGTATATAGCTACTTTTCTATTGTCTAATGTGGGACCAGCCACCTGCTATTTTATTGCATCACTAGTTAACATCACGGTTAGTATAGGCTACTTTTCTATTGTCACCGGAACCTTGTGGGACCAGCCCACCGCTATTTTTATTGCATCACGCAGTTGAGTATAGGCTACTTTTCTATTGTCTTGGCTTAATCGCTATTTTATTGCATCACAGTTCAAAAGATAGGCTACTTTTCTATTGTCTTGATGACGCGTGTCGGGTCCCTAAACGACACACTTTGTGGGGACGGGAGGGAGTAGATGGCATAGGCGCGATTGCATCGCCAGTTCAGAGTATATATAGGCTACTTTTCCATTGTCGTGTCCTTAAACGATACACTCCGTGGGACGGAGGGAGTAGGTGGCATGGACAACGAATGCCTGTAATTGCAACATAAGAGCAGTTTTTTTTTTATCATTCTCTACGTACCACAGCACCTCTTCAGAAGCTCGACCGGGAGGACGGGTGGACGAAGCTTCTATAATCATTGAAGGTGTCACAAAAATGGTACAAACCATTATCGACCTAGGGCTATCCCACGATGCTATTTGTAAGGGATGCGTGTGAACAAGTACGAGATGGCAATAGAAAGAGTGAAAGACAAGGCGAGATGGCAATAGAGAAACAAGAGTTAGACACGTTTAGGCCGTCATCACGATGTACAGTTAAAACTTACTCCTGTGTGCCGTTGATGAGATGATGTCAATTAGAGCACCCTGCCCCTCCTTATATACTCTAAACGGACGGGGTTTAAAGTAAAGTATCCATTTGGTATTATATACAAGCCTTGAAGTGCATATCTAGGCGTTATGCGCACACGCTTCAACTCAGGGTTGGGCCACTCTAATGGTGCGGCCCACAACCATTGAATTTTGACATTACCTGGTAACAAAAAATGTGTTTTTTAACAATAGTGCAATTAAATAGAGCAGGGTAGAATCTTACGTTGTAAGTGCTAAAAGTTTATGGATAAATTTAAGTATGCACAACTAATCGAAATTAATCATGTGTACTATCTCTACGATTTTCTGAATACAATACCAGTTTAGATACTCCATAATAATATCTATTACGGTTTTGGTAAAGTTCTAGGAGAGGACAGAAGATATAAATAAATAAGATATAAGGCAAAGGGAAAAGGAAGAAAAGGGCAGTTATCTCTTTACTGCATTGCCAGAGTGGCAGCCAGCCAACTAAAAAATTTTTCCTATGTCCACTAAACACAACATGACTTCAACGTCTTATAAAATCTTTGCTGATAGTGTTACTTTGACACGTTGTAGATACTAGGAAAAATGTCCGATGCGTTGCAACGGGAGAAAACAATCAATAGTTATGATTAACAATGACTTAAATGGTTCATATTTATTTATATTTGATATTTTTGATAAAATTTGAAATCTAGAATTTATTTTTCAAAGATAATGATATCTTTAATCTATATACTATTTTAGACTATGTTTGGAGCAGATTTTCTATGGGTTTTACACTTTGACATGCCCTTAAACATCATTACACTCATTGGTTGAAAGGCACAACTTTGAATTATCATTTGTTGATTTGGTTCTGATCTTTGTTTTGAAAAGACAAGAAGCTAACAAAGCACTTTTGTATTGGGAACCCTCATGTCTATCTTGAGATCAACTTTATTAACAATCATTTGTTTTATTTCTTTACATTTTTTCACATGAAAACAATCACTTTTTTCTATTCTTGACATCATGCCCTTATCCTTGAATTAAATCACATACTGATCTTGTAAATTTGGAACTCTCTCGGCCACCGACAAAGATGCATTCTGTAAACTTAGTAGAAGTTGAACAAAGTTAATTCAAGCTTACAATTCGAACGATAGTAGCTCTTAGTGTCCGGAAAAACACTCTTTTGCAGAAACATTGACTGATGAAACAAATACATGCTTATGTCCTTAGTTCATTTCCTTTTTTTTTTTCCCACGATAAACACATGTCAGATATTGAAGTGGCTATTTAGGATAGATCCCTTTAGGATATTTCCTCTGTTTTTTTCCCCTGCGCTTTCCTTCAAGCGGTATACCTGATTGCGTGCACGGAGAGGACGAATCGGCAAGGCTGAAAGCCTGAAAACAGGTGTAGCACACCAGTGTTCCTTTCGTGCCTTTTATGCCGGTGTGGCCCAGTGCTCCTAGGCACCACACATATTTATATGAATGAAAGGAGTAAAAGACAACAAAGTTTGTGACACCAACTACACCTGGAGCAAGCGAAGTATATGAGGTAGAGACAAACGAGCCTCGACTCAATCAGGTCAAGCAGTTTGTATTTTTCTAAGCCTAACAAGCGGCATTTGGATGCTCCATGTGTACACTCCATACTGCCGACACGTCTCAATAGTTTAGGATATACATAGATCACCTCCAAGCATATGTCAAGAATAGAACTACTTAGGACCAAATCAAGGGGTGCTGAATGCTGATGGCGCTAGGACCTTGGTAGGTGGTTTGAAACTTTGCATGTATTGCAATTTAAAAGAGAAACTAGCATCCATAATCTGATACCGAATTAGGGATACACCAGTGTCAACCATCATGTTCACACAAATGCTCAGCTGTTGTTGCTGGGTACATTTGATGAGTACGTAGTAAAGATTAGAGTGCATTCCATCCCCTTTTTTTTGCGAGGTAGATGTAGATGCAGAATTAAAGATGCATCATCTCGTTTTGTCAAAAGACATGTTCATTTTATTACTTGTTATAGCCTAGCCGGCCTGTGCCTGTCGCTCTTGTCAAACCCTTTGATCATCGCATCCAAGAAATCTTCAATCGCCGCCGCAGCAGCTGGAGTGGTAGGCGTGCCAGGACGACAAGGCCGGGCCGGCCACCACCCCGCCGTCGCTTTCCGGCCGGCAGCGCATCCTCCCAGTCCCAGCTGCCAATCATCACGACGCGCCCCGCGCGCCGACCATGACATATGCCTTCTCCCGCCGGAGACGCAAACGTCACAACACACCAACGCTACCTGCTTTCGATCACGTTCACGTACAAAGCCCAAGTTGCGTGACGGGCAACGGATTCCGCGGACACACCTCTTTCTCCATGGTCGATGCGTCGTCGCCGCCGTCACGGTCACCGCGCGATCCGTCGCGCAAACGACGGAGTGGCCGTCGCGTCGACCACAGCAGCAGCAGCGCGGAAGCGGAACATGTGGGCGGGCGACCAAGTGGTGGGCGCCGACCCACACGTACGTGTCCCTCTCCTCGCGTTATCCAGCCGCCGACGCTCCCCGTCCCAGCCAACCTTTTGCCCGGCCGGCTCGTCTTCTTCTTCTCATGCCTTTTCAGTCTCCATGAGTGGACAAATCAAACGCCGAGACGCAATTCGCAAAAGCGACCGGCCGCACGACACGAGCTCGCTCGCTCGACCCACCTCCTGCTGCTACTCTGCTACAGCTTAGTGGAAAGGGGAGAATAGGCGGGCAGAGGCATCGTCACGAGAGGCACGTCCACCGCCTGAGCTCACTCACCGCCACGCCACCGGTGCAACTTTCCATACACACGCCGGGGCTAGTAGTGTCGTCTGTGTGTATATATAAAGGGCGAGGGGTGGTGGGCGCTATGGAGAGGAGTAATAGCAGCTGGTTCGGGTGGTGGAGGAAGAAGGCGCGGGAGGGGCAGGGCAGGGCCGCCCCCGTGACCGCCGTGAGAAGGTGGTGGTGGACGGGTCGGAGATCCGGGAGCTGGTGGAGGACCGGGAGGCGTTCGGGATGCTCGTGGACACCAAGTTCCGGCAGCTCGACGCCGACGGGGACGGCATGCTCTCCGTGGGGACCTGCGCCCCGCCGTGGCTGACATTGGCGCCGCGCTCGGAGGCTGCCCGCCGAGGGGGGCGTCGCCAAACACCGACCATGTCTACTCAGAGGTATGCACTGCACCGGAATTATGCTCGATCGCAGCTTGCTGGTTTAGTGGTTTTGCTTGTCATGTGTTGTGTTGCTACTCCTACCTACTTCCAAGAAAGAACCAAGACAAAGCTACCATGCCATGGTTGCTGATGCTGACTAAGTGAGATGATCACTGGCGGTTCAAAGCATGATTTGGATGTGGTTATGCCCCCCTCCTTTCAGTCTGAAATGTACTACAAAAATGGTTTATGGCCCTTGCTTTCTTGGAGGTTTACATGCTGCTTTAGTTCGGGATCAACGAACAATCCTCAAAGTCATGTGTCCTGACTCAAGTTTGAAGGGCTCTGGCCCTCCGTTGTCCGTTCCATGCCAAATTTGTAGTTTCTGCTAGTGGTGGTTTAATTTTAATATCCAGTTGTAATCAAAATAATAGAAACAAAATAATTCGCTCAACCATTCTTGACGTAATTAACTAACTTTTGGGTCTGAAGCTCTGCAAAAACAAAAAAACAAAAAAAAACCCTGCATCCTCGACTTAGGATTGACTATTCTGCACTCACTACTGATCTATAGGACGCCAACTGCATCCTCGCGTTTTGGGTTGATACTGTTTTGTTTTGTTGAGAGAAAAACATTATATCATGGTTGATAAGTTTAAACTTCGTCACTAAATTATGACAGATCGAGTTATCATTTGTCACTGCTATTATTACTGAAAGGTTGTATGCATTATTATTATTGAAAAGCACACATATATTTATGACATGGCAACAACTGAGATCTTTACTAATAAACCAATCGACGAGTGTGCTGTGTGACGTACTACATGTGTCAGTACCTCAATACTTCAATAATTGAGCTGTTAAACAAAAGAACATTAATCATTAATTCCTGATGGCAGAACAGATGGCGGGTTTCGAATGCAATGCAGGACGCATATTTGCCCGCAGGTCCATGTCAAGATGCCACAGCCACGAGTGCACTGCATTCCATTGGAGCAGAACCTAAAACATCGAAATCCTAACCAAAACATCTTGCCCTGACTGAACCGTTTGACAATACTGGGCCTGCCCGTGCATCTTTACGAGTAAAATCACTCAAATCGACTTGTTTGTCTCGGCACGGCCGATTCCTCTGGAGTGATCTTACCCCTGGCAACCACTGGCTACAAAAAATCCCAGATTGTTTGCAGGCTTCCACCTTACCTTGACACCTTGTTCACAACCCTACTGGCGTACGTGCAGGTGGTGAGCGAGCTGACTCATGGGAAATCCCAGGGCGAGGTGAGCAAGGCCGAGTTCCAGGAGGCGCTGTCAGACATACTCCTCGGCATGGCGGCCGGGCTCAAGAGGGACCCCCTCGTGATACTGCGCATGGACGGCGAGGACCTCAGGGACTTCGTGGCCGGCAGCAGATACGAACCCACAGCTGCTGCCATTTTCTCCCAGGTCGGTTTCGGTTCTGGTTCTGAAGACGCGTCCTCCCTGCGTCAGTGCCTGTTGGCCGCTCTCCAGAAGCTGACCGTCGACCACGGACTGCCACCGGCTTCAGACACCTGGTTCGCGGAGAACGTCGTAGAGCCGGCATTGCAGCAGCTTCCTGCCGATCAGCTTGAGCAGCAGCCGGCCTCCCGAGACGACTTGTTCCAGCAACTGAAGAAGCTGCTGGGCGCCATCGCCGATCGGCTCCAGGAGCAGCCTGTGATCGTCGCGCACACCGAGAACCACTATGACGGGAGTGGCGTCAAGAGGCTGCTGGCCAACAAATTCGAGTTGGACAAGGTACATATAACTAATCAAACCAAACTGTTTTGTTTTGTTTTGTTTTCTCAAAGTTGTGATTTTCAGACGGTTTTTGTTGCTGTTGGGGAATGCCAATGCCGATGTGCGTTAAATTAAATTAAATCTTGTTCTGTGCACCAGCTGTTGGATTCTGTTTGGAAAGGTTTACCAGCGGAACATAAGAGCAAGGCGTCCAAGGAGTACCTCATAGCGGCGCTTGATAAGATGGCCGATGCTGCAAGCCTGCCATACTATGGTGCTGCTAAAGAGGTATATCATCTCCAAATGGCACACAACATCCTCTAACCCCTCTCAACTTTGGAACTGACAATGATGATATGCTCAATCGGGACATAGATTTTTGATGTTTCTAACCATCTGTCAGGTGGATGCTGTCGTGGAAGAGTCAATCAAAACAGTGGGCGTCGAAGGAAAAGCAGCAGATGAAGCGGAGTTCAAGAAGTCGCTCACAGATATCCTTACGGCCACCATGCTGAGGCTGAACGACAACCCCGTGTTCATCTCTACCGACATCGTCGTGCACGAGCCTTTGTCCGGCTAATCCACCATGTGTTTCATCGGTGCCGTTGACATCGTCGTCGTTGGTGAAATGTACGACGAAAATTTACAGGAAAACGGAACGGGCCAGGGTCACTATTAGTAGTTAAGCAGTGCCTGTGTTATTGCTTTTTGTCTGATCACACAGGCACAAGCAAGTTTGCAACATGACAAGATGCGAAAATGCTGGTCATCTGGTTTGTTAACCCGATTGACATATAAGTTTGGAAATAAGGCGTTCAAGCCATATACATAATTGCATATCATCAATGGAAACCAAATAGCTATTCTAAATTTTGCTTTGGCTGGGGATGGCGCCTATGTGGAGCTCGAAGAAATATGTTACTCCGTGCACATAGTCATTCAATCAGATGTTATATACTCAAAGACAAAAATGGTAACGAAGAGACAGTTTGCAGGAACTTCCCTCAATTCCGGGTCTAAAAAGCCATCGACACGCTTGAGTTCAAAAGCCATTCTCACAGAATTAGTTCAGCTCCAAAGGGGCAAACCAATGGAAGGAACAACCATCTCATCACCTCCAAAGGTTATCCTGATCTAGAAATTGTCTGAAGAACATATCTCAATGGAATGAGATTGCTAAGACCTAACTAGGCCTTCTGCCTCTTGGTCTTTGTCTTAGTAGGAGTCATGAAATCGTCGTCGTCATCGTCATCTGTGTCACTTGCCTTCCTCTTCTTTTTGAGACGTCTGTTTTCCAGCACTCTTTGCAGCCGCAACTGACTTCTTTCCAGACGGAGGCAGTGCCTTGATTGAGAAGGCTTTTCTTTTGCCACAGTTGTTTTGACTGGTGACTTCAACTTTTGGCCTTGTTTCTTCTGAAAAACTTTTGTAGCAACATCCAACGGGAGCAAAACCCCATTCCATCAACCTATGTACATCCAAAGAGTAATTGAATATAGTTTGCTTTAAAAGAACGTTCATGCATCCTTAAACTCCTAGCATCGAAGAAATATATTAACAGACTGTAGAAAAACCAATACAGTTCATAAATATGCATTCAGGTCTGGGGCTGCGACATGGATACTTGATAACTTGACCATTAATAATATCTTCCAGCAAGTTGTAGGTGCACTCAGTAACTAGTAATATTTTATGGCAAGGGAATGATATAGTCTAGTGATGAATTTGCTGGGAACTAGCTGAAACCAAGATACAGCAAAAAAAAAAAAAAAAAAAAAAGAATTGTTTTGGTTGCCAAATGACTCTTTTTCATAACAGAAACTAACTAATGCAAGAGGCCAATTCCTTAATATTTAAATTTAAACCAAGTAAAAAGGCTTAATATTTCATTATGCATGTTTTTAAGGAATTCATATCAGAATGGCATGGTTTTAAAATAACAGAAGTTATATTTAAGCTAAAGCTAAATACCTTAGTTCATCTTTCCACAAGATATTACTTCACAAGATTCCAATCAACTAATCTAACATCAACCAAACATAATGCTAAATATTAATTCACAACATTATGGAAGCTTTTAAAAAGCATGGTTCATTTCTTTATTATTAAACAACAAAGGATCAATTTCGCCAGAATTACATCACAATCAGACTGGTCTTTGCATGCAGGTTTACATGTTCAAAATTAGAGTTCCAAAATTCTTGGCTCATGCCTAAGTTTGCTACACTACAGCTTAATCATGCCATAATGTCTTAGGCAGCTGTATGGTTCAGATGCAAATGTGGCGCGCCGCACTTTCTAAGCACATATAGCTACATATTTTTTCTAGCCACATATGTAGCACCTAGCCACAAAAAGTTGCACTAGTTGACTAAGCTTTAGTTGTGTTCTTTTGGTAACCTTAGGCATCAACCAAACAGGATGTGCAGAATACTGTGTTACCTGCTACATCATATTATTAACACAGACTGTAATGTTGTTACAAAAATCAAGAAAAAGATCTTATTTGTAATGTTGTTTACACAGTTACAGAATGTGAGCATTGTTTCCATAGTGATGCATGCACCACTGTGATTATCTTGCCAAAGGTGTGGCTCGACTGCTTGACACATTTTGTAAGCACTCTATTTGACAAAAATGTTCACTTATATCAATTGTTTTTCAAAATTTGAAAAATGAGAAGGGACCTTGGCCTGCCCTTCTCATTATCAGCGGTTTGAGCTCTGAGCTCAAGGACAAACATTTTGTGAAGACGAATAGATCTCCTTGTTATGCAAGCTTTGGCAATGATTTATCAAACATGACATATTTTATAAAATTGGCCCTCAGGCACCAGATTGGTCTCAACTGATCCAACAATATATGGGTCACACTATAGCTACTACATCTAGTTTGTATGTAACAGAAATCTTTACAAGCTTATAAATATTTAGTATCTCACCAGGTTGCAGCCATGTCACTGGTGGGGACCTGCTCGTATAGTGATTCATAGAATACCCTCAATGGATCCCCTCTGCAGCAAGAAGAAAATTAATTGTTTTGCAGATGCATATCAGATTGGAGAAGGTTAGAATAGTCATACTTCTTCAGGAGGATCATGCTTCTGCCCTGGCAATTCATATACCTTCCTCTCTTTCTTCAGCTTATCTGCCTTTACAATGGCCATGTTTGCCTCTCCTTTGACACCCACTCGTTTCTTCCTTTTCTTAACCTCCTTCACCAAGTCACAAGACAATAAGTAAATTTACAACAACATAACTTTTTTTTTTTGCGAGGATACAACAACATAACATTAGCCTAGGTAGACTACATACCTTGAGATCTTCCAAATCTTCATCTTTTAGTTTTTTAACCTTTGATGTCTTGGCGTTACTTCCAGCAGCACCTGCACTTTTCTTCTGTGATTTTGGCTGAAAGGCGCATAATTGTTAACCTCAAAACAAAGAAGCTAAAAGAAATATAGCTGGGAATGGGAACAGTAGGGCATGCAAATTGCAACCGTGAAAACATCATCGTCAGAATCAGCTTCTTCTTTCTTAACTTTCGAAGCCTTCGTATTGCTATTCGTGGTGCCTTTCTGCTTCTCGTTTCCCTACAAAACAGGACAATGTTAGCTTCTTTAGAAGACACAAGAGAGAGTACCACAGTTCAGTAATCAAGGGCAACATCATGTCATGTGCTTGTGTTAGGACAACAAAATTTAGTGAAGACGAAAATAGTGAATAAATAAAATTAAATCGAAGTTCAAAGTTAACAACCCTCAACTTTTGAACTAAATCCCAAAAATTCCGATAAAACTCCCCTGAGATACAGATAAGTCCCAGGTTATCCCAACATTGGCCTGGAGGCCGGGGCATACCGGACCGAAGGGCGAAGGCAAAGCTTCGTCTCTGCGTTTACAATTCCACAACATCCACAGATGAAGTTGATATAATAAAATGAGCTAACTGAATGTAACCTAGCATTGCGTTAAAAAATGGTAACCTATAAATCTCTTAGTCTTAAGACCTAGCGTCCCTCACACAGTCGCACCACGACGCCCGCCACGCCACAGGGTAGAAAACAGAGATCTAGGGTAGAGGCAAACAAACCTTCTTTACTCGGGAACGCGAAATCGGCTGGTACTCTTCCTCCTCCTCCTCCTCGTCGTCGTCGCTCTCGTCCTCCCTCCTCCTTCTTGACCTTGGAGGCGCTCGCATTACCCGATTTCCTAGCCCTAGACATTGCCAGCGGAACGTTGTCCAATTCGTCGTCATCTTCCTCCTCCTTCGGGGGCTTCTTTACGGCTGCGGAGCTAGCGGCAGCGGCGTTCTCTCCGGCCATGGCTACGCGGCAGCGTCGGCCGTACGGAGGGAATCGGGGGCGGCGCTGCTTCGGGCGCGGAGGGAAGCACGAGCGGCGCGCGGCGTTATAGATGGCAACGGCGGCGCTGCGTGCGGACGGAACAGAAAGAAGGGGAAGCCTTGGGCTGAACACGAGCCGAGCAAGTTTAGGCCGAAAACCAACCTGATGATTGGGCTGGACTTGTCCGAAAGACAAAAATATAGACGATTCAAAACACAAAAAAAAGGTACAGACAAAATATAGACAAACTCAAAAAAAGAAAGACAAAAATATAACAGGATCTGTTTCGACTAGACGGAAATTTGGTACCGTGCGGCGTGCGCGACTACAGCTGCAGGGGATCCGGCGCTTCAGTTTCGCTATAAATCATGGCAACGATTTTTGTGGTCCAGTTATTGGATTGTAAAGCGTCTCTGTTGAGGCTTGACTAGACACGAAAGGTCCATCACGATTCACGAATCAGACAGAACGATTTGTACCAGTAATACCTCTACCGGCTCTAGGGACCACAGACGTCGTCCACATGTTGTATGTGGATCACTCCACTTCTCTTCGTACACGGAAACTGCCGGAGTATATGGTAACCTGACCCAAAACCGATCAGAAATCCAGAGAATCACGCTCCACTCGAATTAGGCAACCATGGAGTCAAGTCAAGGAAGCGTATCATCAGCCTGCAATCAAAACGCACCAAATCCTCCGCTGCTCCAAAGCAACGACACGGATTTTGCTCGATCTCATCCCCGGAAAGAAAGGGAGAGCAGCGCTGCCGGTCTCCACGCGTACGCCGCGCCAAACGTCACGCACCGACCCCTCTCATCTGCTTTATTTTTGTGCAAATCTTCCTCGATCATACTACTACACTACACGGGGAGTTTTTGTAGTATTTTGTGTGAGCTCAGGCCTTTCCGATTGTCAAGTGTCAAATCAGCAGAGGCCTGGGCGTCCGATCCGATCCTCTGCTTCCACCGTCCCTTGGTACGATCTGCACACGTCGGCACAAGGCCTTTTGGTCGTTACACGCACCTTTCCATCTCCGCGCACACGACACGATCGTGGTTGGTTACACGCGCCTATATCCCCATCGTCGCTTCGCCCCCACGTCCGCCTCATTTTCGGCTCGCTTTCCCCTGCCTTCGCCCCCCCAACGCTCCCCGAACCAAAGCAATCGCCAAGGTCCAAGGCAACAACCGGGCTGCATCCCAGCCAGGCAGCCATGTCGTACTACGGCGACCGGCGCGCGGAGTCCTCGATCGTGGAGGCGTTCACGCTGTCGCCGCTGCCGTACCCGGTGATCCTGATCCTGCTCATGGTGACGCTGCTGCTGAGCGTCTCGTGGTTCTTCACCTACGAGGACTTCATCGAGGAGGCGTCGCAGCAGCTGAGCTGGGCGCTGCTCGTCGTGCCCATCGCGCTCGTCCTCCTCATCCGCTGGATCTCGTCCGTCGAAACCTTCGAGGGATACTTCGGCTTCTACCCCAGGGAGAGCCGCTGGAAGGGCTACGAGCGGCCTCCATCCGAGGGCAGCTCGCCCTGGGGCGTCGCCATGGTCGTCCTCCTCCTCCTCGTGCTCGCCAGCTTCCACTCCACCATCCAGGACATGTGGAGGCCGTGAAACCAATCGGCGAATGGATCATGCTTCCATCTTCTCATCAGTCTCATACGTGATTATCTGTATCTGCATGCGGTGTGTGCTCGATCATCAGCTTTTTTTTCTTGCGCGCGCGCTTGGTTGTGCTGGTTGCTTCGTTGATCGATCGATGATTCGATGTACATATATGTTATTGTTAGAGGATGCTGCAGCTGGTTAATTATCTATTTGCTGCGGCCTATAGAGTTTGGGGATGATAATACTCGTCAGTTAGCTGCCTGTAACACTGTGGTTTTTGGTTTTGTTATAGTAATCGCGATTCCTGGCTTGGTTTCTGATCTGGATGTATCCTTTTTCAAGGTTCCTTTGCTTTGGTTTCGCTGTCCTGGAATTGACTGGAACCGTCTCGCACACTTTGTTCTCTCATTCCACCAAACACGTACACAGAAACTAATATTCGTGCGTGAATTATACGTGGACACTATACTGTGGGTGTCTGAGATTCTTTACTTGGCCAGCGCTCATCGTCAAACATGGAAACAACACAGCTGGCCTGGCCTGGTTCGTGGGAGATATACTAATGCTACTTTCAAACGTGCAAGTGCAAGTACAGCGGCGCCACTCGATCAAGTCATATATGTATAGGACTAATCAACGGGCATGTATACGATATGCATAGGAAAAGAAATAATAACAAAGGTGTGGTAGATGTGATAAGAGCGGGGCACTGCATTCGGCGCCGGCAATCATGGCACTCGCCTCCTCTACTCTGTCGCTATCTTTCCGTTTGGCCATACTTGTATGGTTTCAGACTTCAGAGTTGAGAG
Source organism: Hyparrhenia diplandra (assembly GCA_015847255.1). NCBI lineage: Eukaryota > Viridiplantae > Streptophyta > Magnoliopsida > Poales > Poaceae > Hyparrhenia > Hyparrhenia diplandra. The sequence continues at coordinate 21,071 of JADLZK010008279.1, forward strand.
ACCGCTGTGATGAGTTGTGCGTCTCCATTCTCAGCCCATGCTTGTCCTGTAATGTCCGGCGCCATAGCACTCGTGTTGGAGCGAGAAACGGACAGCACTTTGACGAACACACGGAGGAAGACAAGGAATGGTGGTGGTTGGGCCGTCGCCGGTCGAGAGGAAAGAACCTTTTTGTGCTCGAAATTCAATTTTATTTTTCCTACGGCATAGAGAAAAGCAGCAGCAGCAGCAGCTTCTAGGGGATTTGCAACGTTGGCAGCACCTCCGCCAGTGGACCGGTTGTACCTGTGGTGTAGTACGAGTAGCTTATGGTACTACATACTACTAGACTGGAAAATTGGAAAACCTCCGACCCAGCAGTTTCAAACCCCCGAAACTCGTTTTCCGCGGTCGCCCATCGCCCTCGGAGACCATCGATCAGAGGTTCAGAGTTCACGTCTCCTCTCCTGTCAAGGCCACCACCTCGTGTCCTCGTCACCCTGTGTGGCTCTCCAAGCATCACCGCTACCGCCCCGTCCTCACGTCCTGTCGGGCGGTGCGTCTGCGACGCGGTTTGCAATGCATTGTCGCCGTCGCCGGCACGGCACAGCCGTCGGCAATGCACTGCAAGGCACACACAAACCTAACAACATTCGTTGGAACGATCTGCAGCAGTCTGCACTCTGCTTAATGAACGTTAGGTTCCGTTGCAATGATGAAGAGGAGGGCCACAGCAAATTAACGGCGATGCATGGTGGCCGCGGCGGCACCAATCATCGGAGCAAGGCCTTAATTTGGGAGCGCATCACCCGCTGGCCGCTGGTGCGCGCGGTTGGTGTTAGGCACGTCACGGCGCTTGCTCACGCAAATCTTTGCTGCCGCACCGGAGGGCGGAGGCGCAAAGGCCACCGGCGGGTGCCCGGGTTTGGGTTTCCCTTTCCTTTTTATCTCTCTGCTGGTCCCTATGGGATGCCTTTCAGCCTTTAGCTGAAGCCGCGTGCACCGAAGTTACGCTCTAGTAGGTAGCTAGCTGTAAGGATTCCTCCATTTGCTACCGACACTGATTTAATTACTTCCGCTAAACAAAAGCGTAAAAGAAGCTCGCAGCTGCAGTTTGCAAAGCTTACAACAACTTGTTCGGCCCTTTCATCGACCGGGGTACGTGTGTGGGTCAGATATCATGTGGACATCCAACTTGTTGAAGCTCCCAACCGTGGATAACATGAGGCATTCGAGCTAGTAGCCCTGTGAAAGGAACGGGGAGACAGCTTGTCGAGCTACTGGGCAATCCGCGCGGCCTGTACCGTTCGGCAGCGGGCACGGCGTCGTGCGCGGTGAGCGCAACGAGTCCTTCCACTGCCGGACTGCCCCATCTCTCCATGTCTGCTGGAAAAGATATACGCGGCCGGGGCTTCCAAAATCCATATCCATATCAAACGGGTAGGGTATGAATGAGAATTTCCCTTTTGCCGGTTCTCGTTGCCTTTCTAGAAACAAGACCACTAGCCAGCCACAGCCAAGCCGTGAGCTATGACAAAATCACTGTCAAAGATTTTTGTCCAACCAAAATTGTGTCAAGACAAAATGGCATGCAAATTCGATTTTGGGAGGATCTTGGTTAGACCCATCCAAAAGAGCAATATCCTAACTTGTACAATATTGTTATTGGGAGGAAGAATGCTACTTTCCATCCCAAATTATAAGTCGTTTGACTTTTTTTTTCAAGTTTGGATTCGTCTTAAAAAAAATTTGTGCAAATATTGTCAAATTCAAGTCATTTTTAAGAACTTATATTAATAAAGAAAGCCACGGAAAAAGTGATATTCTGCATAAATTTTTGAATAAGGCGAGTGGTCAAACTTATTGTCAAAAAGTTAAACGAATTATAATTTGGGATGCTACAATCTTTAATACCTTTAGCATTGTGCCTCTAAATATCTCCTTTCGGAGATCTCTTGTAGACCAAAATCTAAATGACTGGAACAATTTAGTGCTACGAGTTGTGGATCTACATTTAAAGGATCAACATGATACTTTTAGATGGTGACTAAATAGAAGTGGACACACAGTCCGCCACTGATGGACACCGAATGGGCCAAGACCTAAAATGTCTTGTTATGCATGAATGTATTCCAGATTATTTGAGACAAAACTATGAAAAAAAATAATCTTCGTGTATTGTTTTTAAGTGTATTTCTTAAATAAAACCATGGCAACACGGGCATTATACTAGTTATTTATGATCGGGTAAAACGTGGCGTCCACTTGACTGAATCCGCATCAGATCACACATCCGGCAAACCGGCAGTTGCACGTTGCTCGTGTTAACATTGAGAGAACACATATGAATTAATAATAGTAATATTGTTATTATTTGTCAAAAAAAAATATGATAGTAATTTTGTTGAAAACAACTGACACACCCACACACCCACATCTAATGCATTCATTCTAATGCATAGACTCACTCCCGCCCGTCAGAAACCTTAGACTAGAAGCACCGACTCCGAAGCGATCGAAGGAAGGTGAGTGCAGCGCCCACGACCTCTTATTTAATGTGCATGCGGGGGCGCCCAAGCGTAATATCCTTAGACCGGAGATTGTTGGAAAAAAAGCTAAAAGATAGTATAACAGTAAGGCATAAATAAATATAATAGTATGTAATAATAATGTCTTGGTGGTTGCTGTATGATACCGATCCGTATCAGGTCTCAATTCCGAGTCGGGGTTGCGCTTGCCCTTGTACTCTGACTCTCCTTATTGGAGTATATAGTATAGGAGTACGCGTGGACGCGCAGGGCAGGATAGAGCAGGTTGAAGGCAGTCAGGATTAATAATGAACCAGCCGATCTCCAAACGACGCCGTCCAATGGAGCCGGAGGTCGGCAGTGGCAGCATGATTATTCCAGATGAGGTGCTGCTGTTGGAGATCCTTGTGCGCCTTCCGGTGAAGTCCCTTATGCGCTTCAAATCCGTCTGCAAGGCGTGGTACGCCACCATAACCAGCACTCATTTCGTTCGTCAGCACTTGGAGCTTGCAAGAGCTAGGTCATCATCCGTGGTGCTAGTCCCCGGAAGTTCCAGCCGGAACACAGGAAGGTGGCCTCTCGGTTCGTGCAGATCTACAGCTACGAGCCAGCACAGCAGAGCAAGGTCGCCAAGCTCATTATGCGGAACAAGCCTCTTCCCTATGGCGGCATCCCACTGTTCACCATCCCCCTGCACTGCGACGGACTGGTTCTCATCCCCAGCATCACAGGGAACATATTCGTGTGCAACCCGGCCACCAAGGAGTTCGTCGAGTTGCCGCGGGGCACTCGGAGTCGTGTGGTGTCGGACCAAAGGGTCGCCTTTGGCTTCGATCCTTCCAGTGGTACGTATAAGGTGGCTAGGCACTTCTTGCGCTCATACAGTAAAGGGCAAATATTTACAGAATACGACGTTGGGCATGAGGTCTTGACGCTTGGCGATGCCAGGGAGACGTTGGAATGGAAAGCCACCATTGATCCACCTTACCCTATCAAGCCTAGGACTCCTATTTGCTTACCAGGATTCTTCTATTGGAGTGCAGTCCAGTCCGTGGCTGACGCCGACCAGGGTAAGCTCGCCACAGATGTTATCCTTCGATTCAGCATGCGTGATAATACATTCACTGTGCACCCCAATCCTCCATGCAGGAGCTGCCTAAGTCCCAATGACCTTATGTGTGAGCTAGGTGGCAAGTTGTGCTATGTCCACTCTCCCTCCGCGTTGGAAGTCTACATTTGGTTAGCACAAGATGAACAAAACATATTAACATGGTCGCGACGTTGTGGTGTTTTCCTGCCCATACCAAGGAGTGTTCGTGTTTTTGTTTGTGCTTCAGCTGATCAGGACACGGTATTCCTCTCCGTGGATGCTAGGGATCTTTTCAAGTGCAACCTCCATGATGGATCTCTTGAAACAATAGTCAATATGCGATACGACCTGGGCTATTACAACGAGGAAGGGGTAAAATTTGTCTACGGCCAACTCCCTTTTTTGCATTACATGGTGCCATATGTGGAATCTTTATTGCGTATTGGACCATGCTAGACACCTGACTGCATTTTAGTTGGCAGGCCGGTGCAGCCCACGAAGCAGAACTGCACGAGGCCCATATTCGTCGTGGGTGCCTAGGTGGGGCGAGAATGGCGGCGACCGCTATCTTGGGGTCACGATCATACTGTTTTCAGAAACACATCAGTAAACGTCAGGGATCAGCACTCTAAAGAGATTTGTCATGTTTTTCACCAACTGGATCTGGATATTTCCAAGGTTTGCAGCATTGAGTTTTTCAGCAACTGGGTCGAGCTGTCGAGTACAAAGTCCCACAATACAACTTCCCGAGAGCTACTATGCAAAACACTTCGACGTCGCTCCTCTCCGGCCCTCGATCACCAGCTGTCTCGTTGGTGACCTGATGGAGCCATCCGCCCACCGTGCACAGTAAAATAAACATCCGGCATAGTGTCCAACATCTGTCAATTTGTCCATGTACAGAGATGGGGGAGACGGCAATAGGTACTGGAACTCGGAACTGAAGGTGTACCGCTTGCTTCCTACTCCCTGTTTCTGTGCATCAGGATGGAAAGTAATCATAGCAGCAAGTTTGAATTCCAGAGACGGGCCATTTGAACGAAGTGGTAGATGATGACTGGGGGCATAAAACTCGTGGCTGGCAATAAGAGAGCACATGCATGTCAATCACAGTCCATGGAAAAGACGGCCAAAGCACATGGATGGAAACAGAAGAAGATTGCACAAGCAAAAAAGAGTCTCTAATCACAGTCCATCGGATGGAAACAGAAGTAAGGATGCACAAGCGAAAGGAGTATAGTGGTTGCTTATGCTGTGTTATATCCAGTCACAGACATGTTTTAGTAGAGATCTTATGTTTCTAGTAAGAGTACTCTTCTAAATAAGGTAGAAAGAGGTGAGAATATTTCTTCTTTTATGTCTGTGCATCAGCTTTTGTCTACATCGCCTATTCAATGTACTAGCTACTGCTTTGAACATTGTTTAAGTCTGCATAAAAATTTCCATGAACAACCAAACACAGGCAAAGTGCGCTGCAGAATCCTAGATACATGCTAATGAAGGAAACCGAAGAGTCCCATATGGATGGATTTTTTCTTTAGAAGCATCAGTACAATCACAATTCACCTTTTAGGAAAAATCATAAGACTGAAGCCGAGAATCATGTAGATCGGGGAAAAACTACAGTTATAGTGCAACCACAATCAGGAAATTGCAGAATCATCAACAAGCATCATCATGAGTGAACATTTAATCAATAAAATGCCACATATAATACCAATATAAAGGGGTCGATAGAGTATCTTGACAAAACAAGTGAACAACTACAAGTGCCTCAACAATCAACAATAAACATTGTTTCATTTGGCATCATTGTTTCATTGAAAGAAAATTGCAAATTAATTAATTAAACCATATATCATTTGATTGCCTAAAAGTTTCCTGTGATACCATTCACATCAATGAAGTACTAGCTACAAATAAGAGAATTTCTAACACTGTCACAAATCTTAAATAACTCTAGCAATGTAAATTGTGACTAACAAGAAAAATAATACAATGAAAATACCTCAATAACCAAATGGTTTTATCATTGTATGACCTGAAAACATACTTCATGACATAAAAATTCCATACCCAGGTCCAAAAGTACACATAAGACCTTAAGATTCTTATGGCTTAAAATAAGTTTGCAATGCAGCTGCCGAGCAAGTGAGCATATGTAGCACCCGATATCTATAGATAAAGAGTATGCACGTCAGCAAAAAAAGAAGCATAGACAAATTGCTGATCATCGCCACTTCAACTTCAATTGAACAAAAGCAAGTCATGATATACTTAGTTCTCTTCCGTGGTACAAAAAGTCACTAAAAGAATCTATGGTAGTCTACACAACAGAGTGCCATCCCCAAAACCCATGACATGAAAAATCTTCAGAACGGTGTCATCCAAAGAACCAACTAATGGAACTAGGAATTAAATGCTTGGCTACGAGGTAGCAAAGAGAAGCATCAGGCTTTTCAATTATGATGGCTACCTAGTGAGTGTTTCTTAACTTCTGTTCCACTTTCACAATTTGCTGAGCAAAAATGAGCCTCTCAATCTGATGAATTAAGGAATGGAGGTAGAATTCTGATACACACCATCAGGAGAGGCCACGGAGACACTGAATAGACAGTCATCTTGCGCTACTTGAGCTGCCATTCCGACCACGTGAACCCTTGCCATTGCTATTGGTACGCAGCTTCTGCTTCTCAGCCATCTCAGGATGGTAGTACTCAAGATACCACCGCACAAACTTCTTGAGGCCTGTTTGCAGATCTGTGGATGGCCGGTAACCGAGCTCCCTCTGCGCAAGGCTTACATTAGCATGCGTGTACGGCACATCTCCATTCCTTGGCATCTTAACAACCTTCCTCACAGCCTTCACTTTGAGCAGTTTCTCCAGCAAATCCACTAGCTGTGTAACAGGCACAGGTGAAGTGTTGCCCAAATTGTATGTCCTGAACGGCGCGGTACCTCGCTTCTTGCCTCCACTGCCTGTGCTCCGACCAGCTGTATCCAATGCCGCTACACACCCCTTGACAATGTCATCAATGTAGGTGAAATCCCGGGAGATGGTAGTCTGGTGTGAACCTCCACCGGCACTCTCATAGACGGTAATTGGCCGACCAGCAAGGATGTCCCTGGTGAAGAAGAAGTAGGCCATGTCCGGACGCCCCCAAGGCCCATAGACAGTGAAGAATCTGAGGGCGGTGAGTGACAGACCATAGATGTGGTTGTAGACATGAGCGATCTCCTCGCCGGCCTTTTTAGTGGCTGCATAGAGAGGCTGGTCGATCCGTCCTGTCATGCTCGGAGAAAGGCACATGGGAGTTGAGCCCGTACACCGAAGACGAGGACGCCCAGACGATGGCGGGCTGAGGGTTGGCCGCGCGCGCCGCCTCGAGCAGCGCCACGAGACCGGCAACGTTGGCGCGCACATAGGACATGGGGTCCACGAGCGCGTGCCGCACGCCGGCCTGCGCGGCGAGGTGAAGGACGTGTGTGAATGGCACGACGTCGAAGAGCTTGGCGAGGAGCTCGGCGTCGGCGATGTCGCCGTGGACGACGTAGACCCCGGAGCGGGCGAGGAGCGCGGCGCGGCCGCGCTTGAGACCCGTGTCGTAGTAGTCGTTGAAGTTGTCGAGTCCGAGCACGCCGTCCCCTCGGCGGCGAAGCGCGGCGGCGGCGTGGCAGCCGACGAAGCCCGCGGCGCCCGTGACGAGGACGGAGTGGCCCCTGGAGCGCCTGACGCGCGCGGACGCCCGCACCTTCTTCTCCCAGGCGGCGCCGCCCCAGGAGGCGGTGGAGGAGGGGGGACGCGTGGAGGGAGCGGCGCGGGGACTCAGGCGCGGGCCGCGGGGCGGGCGCCGCGGGGGAGAGGAGGAGGAAGGCGAGGAGGAGGGAGAGGGAGCAGACGGACCAGAAGGCGAGCTTGGAGAGGAGGGAGGTCGGCGAGGGGTGGTGGTGGCGCGGGGGCAGGCGGTGGTGGTGGTAGTGGTGGAACTGCGGCTTGACGGCCGCCGCGCCGCCCGCCGCGGCCGCCGAGCCGGGCGCGCCGGTCAGCTGCGGCGCCATCCCCTCGATCCCGCGGCAATGCGGCTGGTCCCTGGATCTATCGATTGGGGGCGATGGGATTGGGTCCGCGGCGGCGCCTCCTTGGGTGCTTTTGCTGCTGCCGTTTTTTTTCGAGTGGGGATTGTTTCGATCGAGGGCCTGCTTGGGTTCGGTTCGCGGAGGGGCTACATTTGGGGAGAAATCCCGTGCATTTTTCTCATCGATCTATTTTACCTTCCCATTTTAGATTTAGATTTTTGTTAATTATACATACGGAGTATATATGATATAATAAGATATGATATGATGCGGAGCACGACGAGTTGCCACGAGGATGTATACCACAATGTCGTTAAAGAAAAAAAAAAAGGGGAGATTGCATTGGTATATGGCACCGACGTGTCCAAAACCCTATCGCCTGAATTTAAAATCTACAAAAGTTCAATGCAGCTTTAAACTTTATTTTAAAGTGCTTTCAAAATCACAAAAGCAGATGTGTTGCAGCAAAATTTTCTCTTTGTTTTTCTTCCTTTTGCACCTTTTTGAAAATCAGTTTCGCCTCGTGTGGACCAGACCTACCAGGTGCCTGCCTCCGGGATTTCGCTTCGTTATCCCTTCTCGGTTGTTGGGGCTCGAAATCTTCGGTTCATCGTTATCGTTTTGGTCAGACTCCGTTGTATACAAGCCATCGTCGCGAGTGGTCGGTGGGGGTCGCGTTCGCGCGCGGCGCCGGTCCTCTCCTCTCTCACCAAGCAATTGCACTTGCATTGCATCACGGGTTAAGGATCGGATCTTGGACTGTCGGTATGGTACGCTTCTTCTCTCGCCTATCACTGTTGTGTTTCCCATTATTGCTGAGCATGTCAATGGGCTATAGTCACCATCCATCAGACCGTATCAGTCGCGTAACAGTTATGGCGTTTACCATAGCAGCAATTACCATTTTTTCCAATTGTTGTTACAAGGGCGGTGGTTAATTTTCTCAACAATGCGTACGGTTCTACTAGACGCAATTGAGCTGTTATTACGGGCTAACAGCTGGGTGTGAGCATGCCATGCGCGCTCGCATCACATGTGGCCATGTGCGTTGAGTGACTTCCACGTCGTCCTACGAGTAAGCAACAGTGTGGCACGAACGGAACGCTGCTAATCTGCTCTCGTTAACAGACAGCGTGAGCCTAGTAGTACCCACTAAATATTTACACGTATTACCTTACAGAATTTAATTACTGTAATCTCGGAATCGGTTCAGATCAGTTCAGCGTCTTCGGTCCAAGGGACCAGGGTGCTGTGCCGGTGGCGGTGCAGGGTTGAACGCTTCCACACCGGGAACTCCTCTGATCACACACCGGATGGGTCCAGGAACCTTTGTTAGTCAAGTCAGCTGTTCTTTTTCTTTTTTTCGGTGACGGTCGCACGATCTCGAAGCTTGTTACTCACCTCACTTGTACTCTACTACTCAGTATGAATTATCTCATTGGTCCATGACAATGTACTGGATCAAAGTCACCGTGATGTTATTCTCCTTTGTAACAGAACTGCCTGGTAATTCAAGGTAAATAGGGAAGAGTGAAAATTGATTGAGGTACTTTATCAGAAGCCCTCTTTGATCCCTCTAGCTCTAAGCTAGAGCTAGTTTCTAAACGAAACCTGAAATAGCTCTAGCCAAAGACGTGTTTGTATACAAAAGCTACTAACAATAAATAAAGTTGTTTAATCATTTAACCCATTTAAATCATAAATACTTCTATTCAGATTTGGTGTACTAACAATAAATAAAGTTGTTTAATCATTTAACCCATTTAAATCATAAATACTTCTATTCAGATTTGGTGTGGCAGGCTCTGGTGTGGCCTCCTTCCACTCAGAAATTACACAAATAAATTATATATGCAAATCAAGCATCCCAGATGACAATAAAATTTAAAAGAAACGATGGTCGGATTATTGGCTTTGTATTGTTATTTACGGCATGACAATTACCAGGCGCTGATGATTTCACACCGTCCCGGCAGGCCACCGTCGTTCACATCTCTATGGTGGTGGTATGCACACGCAATTGCTAACAGCGGGGGGATTGAGCCGTAGCTCGAGTGGTTCGCTTCTGGTGGTAGAAGCGGCTGGTCGTGGGTTCGAGCTCTGCTCGACCCACGATTTCCCACCCCGGGAACAGTAGTTCCTGAAAAATTTCAGTTGCCTCCCTCGCGTGATGTCACAATGGTCAGTACGACGTGCCCGTCGTCTACGAAGCTCCGAGCAGTTTCGTCGATCTCCAGAAGGACGTGATTCCAGACTATGTGTAGTTGTAAGTCTGTAGGTGTTCACAGTGGTGTGCGTGGGTGTGTAGTGTGTGTGTGTTATTTGAGCAGATACTACAAAGCTGTAGTAAAAAAGGCACAAAAAAAAAAAAAAATTGCTAACAGCGGAACTAAGTCCGACAACCAGTTAATGGCTCCACAAGATGATTGGCACGAATCATGTTGCCATGATAAACCAGATTACTGAATCAAAATTTTTAAGTTGAACAGACCACAGATCAGACTTACAGCTACAATAGGATTATAGGGGGAGAAAGAAAAGTCTTATATGCTAATAACAATAACTCGGTATCTCTCTTACAAGCACACAAGGAGCACAAAACAAAAGCAAAACAAAGATATGGATAGTTGATGACATTGCTGAACTGCAAGTCCTTACACATCTGCAATGGTCACCTCAACCTCAACACCGGGCTCGATGGTGATGGAGGTGATCTGCTTCACCACATCAGGGGAACTGATTAGGTCAATCACCCTCTTGTGGATGCGGAACTCGAACCGATCCCATGTGTTTGTTCCTGACCAACAAATTTGACTGTGATCAGTCAAATTCATAACTTAACAACAGAAAAATGGTCAACATCCCATTATATTCCAAATAAAATGGACGAGCTTGATGACAGTCAGGCAGGGGTGAGGTGGGCAATGTACAAGCACTCGCTATTTAACAAAGTTATTCATTTGAATCAATTGTTTTTTTTCAAAGAATTTGAAAAATGAGAAGGGGGCTTTGCCTGCCCTTGATGGTACTAGAATGTGTGCTGTCCACATTCTAGACAAAGGCGTCAATAAACAGATGGTACTAGAACGTATCAAATAGGCCTAGGTGTTACTCTCCAGAAGATGAAGTCTAAAGTTACTAAGGCTACAGTGTACTTGAGTTGGCATGAATCCCATTCCCACTACAATTTGACACAGATAGTTACGGATAATATAGAGGATACCATAAAAAAAGGTACTTCCGCTTCAAATTATAGCTCATTTTGGCTTTTATACATTCTAGATACATAGACATATATCGTATATCAAGACACATGCCAAACGCTATGGGTCTATAGAAAAGCCAAAATGACCAATAATTAGGAACAATGAAGTAGGCTTCAGAATAGATATAGTGGTTTTACATGTTACAATAGTTAGAAAGATATTTTTATTTAGAAAAAAAAATATTCAAAGCACCAAACTAATTTAGAGAACACATCAATGTGTCATGTATTCCTATTAATGAAAGCACTAAAAACTCAATCAGTCAAATTAACCAAAGCCTTTCGGTCAAAAAAAAATTAACCATAGCCACAACCCAGACACTTTCAACAGCAGAGGGCAGAGGCTAGAAATAGCTCGATACCTTCACCGCAAGGGGACTTTGCGGGTGGTGATGTGGAGAACCTTAGTAGGGATCCTGACAGGTCCCTTAACCCTCAATTGCTTGTCCTTGGCTCCCTTCACCAAATCCGCACAAACTGAAATGTACAGAAATCCAACACAATTGTCAGTTCAGTAATTTATTGAAAGTAACTCTGAAACGACAGTCCAATATTCAGTGGTGAAGCTTGCATCATAGCAAGTGACTAAATACAGTTTAATCAGCCTAACGAAACAAGATAGTAAGAAAGTATATATACAAAGGAGACGAGTGCAAACTTCAATTCCTTCCTTCCATACCATCCAACAGAACAAACAAAGCACTTAGGCGCTCCACTGATTGTGCATAAGTAAACAGTAAATGGAATCGTGCATAGAAGTTTTGTTCAGATAACTAATAAAATAGAGAATGGGTTCACACACCCCAGCAACTGTAGCCAGCGACTAAACTAGCTCTGCATGTCACCGAGACTAGCACAGAAAGCAACAAATTCAACAGGCAGATCTGAAGCATAATCCTAAACAATATACGAATCATCCATCAAAGGGAAGCATGTATACGCCATCACGATATACTCCATACGAGCAAGATTAGCTAAGATATTAGATCACATCAGAAAATATGAGTCTGAATTCATAAGGTTTGGTTATACCTTTCTCCAAGTTCTTGACGTTCTTGGATGAGAGTGTGATGCGGATGCGGTTGAGCTGCAGCTCGGGGGCATCCTCGACGCCAAGCTTTCCCCTTGAGGCCGCCATAAACTGCCGCCGCCGCCATGGTGCTCTTGCGCTCGGGGAGAAGAGAGAGGGTCTTCGCTTACTCGCTCGGCTGCTCGGTCCAGACGGCGCTGCAGGCTAGGGTTTTCGCCGGGGAAGGCTTCGAGGCTACTTATATGAGAAGTTAACAGGTTGGCCCAACTGTAACCAGGCTTTTAACGGCCCAACTAGAACCAGGCCTTTAACGGCCCAACTAGTCTTACCTTTCACATTTGTCCTCCAGAAGAAAACCGCGGGGCCATTTTGCTTGTTGTTGATTGGGAAGCCCGCGGCCTCATGACACCGGCGGCGTCGATCGCGTCTCGCACCTAGGCGAGGCGAACCCCTCAAAAAAAAAAAAAAAAAAAAAAAAAAAAAAGGCGAGGCGAGGCGAGGCTCGCGAGTCGCGAACAACCACGACCTGGCACGCACCGTCGCCGCCACCTCGATCGCCTCAGTTGCCTCCTTCGTATTTGGTACGTTAGCTTCCCTTAATCCCATTCGATCTATTATGAATTGCAATTTGTTAATAATAACTGGAAAATAGAAAGAGGGAGTCTGACTGTGTCTGACTCCTTGATTCCCCTAAAACATGAAGAGAGAAAACTAAAGAAAAGGTGGTGCTACAGATTTAAGGGTTTTCTATGAATATGAATATAATATAATATAATATAATATCATGTCATGTTTTTTATGTTCGTCTTACTGCATCGCTTTACTGTTTTGACCCAAAAATTGTGGACTTTGGCTTCAGTGTCTATAAGATGCGGGGCGGTGATGTTCCCACAAGAAGCTCAAAGAGGAATGAAAGAACTGATCTCACAAGAAGCTGTAAGAAGAATAAACAAACAGTTTGCAATGAAGGAGAGACAAGTGAGCTATTGGCCTCAGGTCTGGTGGTCCTTCCTCTTTAATGCTCACGTTTCTTACAGCTCTATCTGGGCACTGATAGTTGTTTTGTATCATGTTTCTTTAACTAGATGACTTGCATCAGGAATCAAATAAAGGTGTTTGGAGTGTGAGCTGAGTGAAGAAGTTGCGTCAGATTTGTCTAAAATTGTTGTGTCACTTGTTGTAGTTCATGGTGATTATTTGTGCTCTTGTACTCTGCTTTCCCAGACATATTAAACACTGCTAACTATTGTTAATATAAATACGATATTGTGCAGAGCACAAGGTGCTATTTGCATGCTCAGGCTTTGCTGTAGATTGTGATGGAAATGCAGCAAGGTTCATGACTTCAGCAAGCCTAGTTAAAGCTTTAAATGATAAAAGGAAAGACCATGATAACTTGAAGGTTGGTTCTGCAAATCATCCTTTACTATTTTTTTACTTTTATAGTTATGATGATAGTTGTGAACAATGTAATTCTTTTGCTTTATCGCATAGATTGAAGTGCGCAATGAAGACCATGTTGTCGAGGGGTTTTTGGGAGAATATGATTTGAAAGACAACACTGCTTCTGTCATCGTCAAGAAATTTTATGGTTTTTGCACCATAGGATTCAATCATGTGCTCAAATTGCAGCCCCACAGCAAGGTACTAGCTCTAGGCCGTGACGTCTCTGGCAAATTAATCGCCTCTGGTGGGATTCTGACTGATGATCCCATATGTGAGGATAAGCTTATGTCTTCCACTTGTGAAATCTCTAAGGTACATCTGCATTTTGAAATGAGTATTTAAATCTGTTCTTGTTATTATATGCAGTAAAGTGTATCTGAGACAACAAAGTGATGTCTGTGCTACTTACCCCCTTTTCACTTTTTTTTTTTGTCAGTGTAACAAAGGGTTGCCTCTAATTCTTTTGCTAGGTTTGCGAAGGCGGGCCACTTTTTGATTTTGATGGGGAGTTTGTTGGCATGATCCTTTCTTTCAGTAGCAAAAAAACCTTGTTCTTGCCAAAGTTTGAAGTTTTTGATATCTTGGTGGTCTACGAATCTCTGGATGAGGATGAGATGGAATTTCCTGCATTAGATTCTTCCAAGACAGTCAGGTATGTCTTGAATATTTCCAATTGGATACCTACTCTTGCATACATACACTATTTATAATGAAACAAGCACTTTTGACATTTATAGTCCTCTACTGTGGTTTTCAAAGTGTTACCCTTATAATAACAACCTGATTCATTTTCATCTATATGTACCTAAATATTTTCTGTCTAATTGACACATGCCACTATGCCATGTACTAGGTTAAGCATATTCCTTGTGTCAATCTTGAATCCATTTATGTGTCGACTTTATTCATAAATTAAAGAAAGGAGTTTTCTGTCCAGATAAAATGGTCAGTCACACTGCATGGGCTGTGGAGCCTGTTGACTTGAGGTTTTCTGTAATGTTTCCTCAATACTAACCTGTTTCCTTCGTATATCTATACATACCAGGCTAGGTCCTCTTTTCTCCATGTTTTCCTGTTCCCACAATTATATTCATGTAGAGTAATATCTTGCGTATTATGGTTTGTTTGATGTTAACTTTTGGCTTTTGGTACTCATGTTGATGTTTTTCTGCAGGGTTGGGGAAGTTTCCATTGCTGAGGTGTCTTTCTCTTGTAAAGAAGGTGAACACACAGCGTCACTTTAAGCCTCTTATTGTGTAGTTCATCTTCATCTACAATACTATCTATTTGTAAAGTTGTCATAAATGGTGGAAATTTATAGTACATTTGCACTCAGAATAGTTGCTGATGAGCTTAGCTTTGTACAGTTGTTTTTTCATAGAGTTAGTGATAATCAGTTAATCAGTTAATGGGTGTTTTAAGAACAATCACTTATAGTGTGTTGTGTTACTCAGGTCGTCATGATATATAATTATTATGTAATGATAATAATATAATGTCAGATAGAGAGTTTTGTGTGAATGTTACTTATCATACCCAATATTAGCATGTGTTAGTGCTAATAACATGACCTCTTGCTGTTGCAGTTGTTGACAAGCATCAGTCTAAGGACCTAGAATCTTTGGGCTATCCTAAGCCGTCAGAATCAATGTTAAATGGTGATTCAGAGCCTGCAAATATCTTGACTTTTTTATCCATTGTGTTTTTTTACGGATTTACACGATTATGACTATTGTGCTTTGTGTCATCATTAAACAGATGAGATTATTTTGGCTCATAACTTCGAGGAGCCTTTTGGTGACACATATGATACAGGTGTCTGGAGTGGAATAAGTCAACCAGTAGCCTCTAACATACGTGATAATATCGTCGCACTTGCTTCGTTCAATGGTGATTTTATAGTGCTGTGTTGTTTGATGTTTTATGTCTCTATATGATCAACAAACTTATGATATAAATTGTGGTCTGCAGGAGGAAAAAGGATTTTTGCATGCACGGGACTCTTTATTGAATGGAATGGACGTATCACTATCCTGACTTCAGCAAGCTTGATTAGATTATTCTTGTCAGACTAGAGATACTTCTTGTGTACACAAGATCGTTGAAAACTTGAGGGTTGGTAATTCTAGTTAATTTGCTGTCCCTGTTCTTTTTTAGTGAATTGCCAAAGTCTCAACTGTTTTTCATGGCAGATTCAAGTGTTACGTCCAAACGAAGAGCATGCAGATGGGACATTGGAACATTATAATTTGCATTACAATATTGCTCTAATCAGTGTCAAGGATTTCTGTCCTACCGAACCGGTAAAGATTCAATATCGGGGGTGTGGCAATTTTGAATTACTAGCTGTGGGGGTGTATCTTCAGGTCTGGTAGATTGATGGCTCAAAAAGGAGTCCTGTCTCCTTTTCCTGTCTCATATGGTTGCGGATATCTTCGATATTGCACATGTACCATCAGTAAGGTACAGCTGTTATTTTTCGTATGTGCTATCATACAGTTGAAGTAAACAGTTGCATCTGAATGAGTTAAGTACCATATCTGTTTGACAACTTCATCTGGTTAGGCTGGCACTGGAGGGCCCCTTCTTGATTTTGATGGCAAATTTGTTGGCATGAACTTCTATAACAAGTACAACTCAGTTGGAACCCCATACTTACCATGGAACGTGATTCAAGATGTCTTGGAGCATTTCAAGGGAAAAAGGTATGGCATATTTAATTGACTGTCATGCAGTGTATTTACTATTTAGATTCCAAGAGCGTGTGGACATGTTTTCAAAATGTTTATTGAAGCAGATTCAGTGAGGCATGCATAATTTTTAATTAGCCATTATTCCCTGGTGTGTTTCTACATTCAGGACTGTTGCTGAAGGTGGCTATGATGTTAGTCCGTTTCGTTTCCCAGACTGGACTCTTCCTTGTGATACCAGCAAGTTTTGTAACAGGTATTCTAATACATGGCATTGCATTCTCTAGTTAAATATTTTTTTTGTTTACATTTAATCATTTATGGATGACTTTACATTGTGGCCATATAAACAGATGGCCTGTGGTGTTCCCAGAGTGGTGGCGTCCTAAAGATTTGGCAAGATTTGAATTTGAGATTTATAGAACAAGACCCCAATACATGCTGTTGTGACATATTGCAGGGGTAGAAGCACCTTCTTTTCTAACATCTTAAACTGTTATTTCCATATACCTTATTCCATGGACCTGTTATGGGTTGACAACATTGAAAACCAAACCGTTTGGCCTTATTTTTCATCTGGGAACACTGTTCCGTTATGAAGTCCTCCATAATACTTATGATTGGCTTTGTTAATCCATTTTTCACTTGCACTCCACGTTGGATGCCCGTGTGTTCTAACCACGTGTTAGACTGGATTGGAGCAGAAATTAGTTCAAGTTTTACTCCAACAAATGTGGGTTAAGTTAAATACATGAGCATCCAAACAAGCCTGTAATATTTGTACTGCTGGTGCCAATTTGTATTAAGTGTTAATTCAGTTTGAACTTTGAAAGGTGAACCGTTAGCTACACATTATTGCTGTTGTGGACACCACTATGCTGTACGTCTCTAAAGAATGAATGCTTCTAGAGCAAATTCCTTCTATCATTATGCCATCAAAACTTACGCTAATCCCTAGCGTGATATAAGAAGTAACCCAAAACTTCTAACGGTCCACCATGAAAAGCAATTCGGCTCAAACCTGTTCAGACAATTCTGTCGAAACATCGGAACGACACTTGCCTGTGCCTTCGTCTGCCACCCGGAATCCAAAAGGGCCAACAGAGTGGTAATCTCCGCAATCTAAAAGACAGGCACAAAGGCAAATGGGTTGAAGACCTACTCTAGTCATAAGGTCTCACAACACCAGTCTCGAGGGACTGTTTGGTTTAGGGACTTTTTAGTCCTTGGGACTAAAAAGTCCCTTTAGTCCTTACCAAACCAAACATGAGGACTTTTGAGACTTTTTCCTTATTAGTCCCTAAAAAAACTCTCTTGAAAGGACTTTTTTTAATAGTCCCTAAGACTAAAAAAAGTTTAGTCCCTAGGAACCAAACAGGACCTCAAGATCAAAAGGGACACAGGGTTCACGCCATTCAAACCACTCTACAGAACACAACAATAGTTGAGAGGCAACGAGGGTGCTCCTGTCTTTGTCGGCGAGGTCGACAACCTTCCTCGCCTCTAGTGGCCTTTGGGCCTCGGGGAGGTTGTGGAGACTGCTGCGCTCTCGCCCGGTCGAGAGCGTAGGTTCTAGTACTTCTAGGGATAGGTTTTCAACGGCAACGCCCGGCGCCATGATGGAACACACTATTCCCGTCTCGGAAAAACCACGTATCAATTAATTTTAGCAAGCCATGAATCACCATAGGTTATGGATGAAAACATATGAAAGCAAAATTATAATATAGAAAGAAAAATGGAAGCTTTTATATTTGGCCAAAATCATAAATGGTGTATAGTAAACCATTCAAGCCGAGCGATGGACCGGAATGACAAGTGTATGGGTGTGTAACTTCCAATGACCGTGATTAAGGGTTGTCATGGTTCTAAACAACGGTCCACGATGTCGGGGCAAGTGTGTGTTTCAATGACCTAACTCAAGGGACAATGACACGAGAAGTATCTTTGGTTCGAGGCAAGATCGGTGCCCTAGTCCGCCGGAGTCACTATCCGAGCTCAAACGCTCATAGAGGGGGTGGCTACAAGTCGGTTCGAGAGAGGGAGTGGGTTCCCAAGTCTCGTGATTGAGGCAAGTGCCAATATGTGAAGTGCGTCGTGAGAGTGGAGAGTGAGCTGAGTTGCTTCGAATGTGGATGTCCTCTCGGTGGTCAAGGAGCCCCTTTTATAGTCTAAGGCCGGTCTCAATGAGAGTTTCATGAGTGTTTCATGCACATTAAATGCAGCGCCACATCAGCAAAATTTCACTTTTTGCACGAAACCCCTAGGAGAGAGAAGGAAAGAGTTTCACCATGGTGAAACCTTTGGGCACTTTTTTCACATGCGTTGGAAAGCGTGTGAAACCCCCATTGAGACACAAATAGAGTTTCACCATACAACTATGCAATTAAACCATGCAATGAGAGAGAGCTTGTGGGACCCTTGAGCCTATGAAACTGTGCAATGAAACTGTGCATTGAGGAAGACGTTTATTTCATGCCAAAGTTTCACATCTTGGAAACCGGGAAATGAAACTCTCCATTAAGACTGGCCTAAGAGGTGTATACGAGCATTTCAAGGGAAAAAGGTATGGCATATTTAATTGCTTGTCATGTAGTGTATTTAGTATTTAGATTCCAAGAGCGTGTGGAAATGTAAAACTTGTGCGGGAATTTTAAAATGTTTATTGGAGCAGATTCAGTGAGGCATGCATAATTTTTAATTAGGCATTACATTCCCTGGTGTGTTTCTACATTCAGGACTGTTGCTGAAGGTGGCTATGATGTTAGTCCGTCTCGTCACCCAGATTGGACTCTTCCTTGTGATCCCAGCAAGTTTTGTAACAGGTATTCTAATACATGGCATTGCATTCTCTAGTTAAATACTTTTTGTTTACGTTTAATCATTTATGGATGACTTTACATTGTAGCCATATAAACAGATGGCCTGTGGTCTTGCCAGAGTGGTGGAGTCCTGCAGATTTGGTAAGATTTGAATTTGATATTTGTAGAACAAGACCCCAATACGTGCTGTTGTGACATCATTGCAGGGGTAGAAGCACCTTCTTTCCTAACCTGTTAAACTGTTATTTCCATATATACTCTAGTCAAGAACCAATCTGTCGCCGTATGTATAGTGCCTATTTTTTAGAAACTGCGCGTGATTTCAGAAACTGCTGCTATTTTGTAAAATATTAGATATGTTCAACACGCTTGGGCTGTGCTTGGGTTGTTGCTTGGCTTGTACTGTATCTGTACTGTTTGTCGTCATGGTCCTCTTGCTCTCGGGGAGGGGCAGGCACATGATTTATAAACAAAGATAAACACCCAAACTGAACTTCATTCTAAATAGACGTAAATAGCTGTGCCATGATATACATGGGGAAACGATAATATATTTCCCTTCCCAATTCGATCTTCTATTTGTTAGATCAAAAGTACTGAATTAATTTCACACGATTCACCATCATGCTCTACAAGTTACATTCTTGACCAGCAGCAAGACCTTTTCTCACCAAAAGAAACCATCGATGCAACTCCAGAAAGTCACCCAGAGATGTTAATCCTGTAACATCGAGGAAGGAAAAAGGAAGAGAGTGTGTAGACGAAACCGTAGGCAAACCAAGCTGCACCATTAATGATTTACAACAAAATAAATCACACGATGCTGCTCTTGGGCAACAAGTTCCTGTTTCTAATGTCCATTTTCTTGGCTCTCCTGTTCCTCCTCTGAATCCTCAAAACGCTGGTCGTTGATTTGAAGCTGCAAGCCAAAATACCAGTAACGTTAACTGATTTATATTTTTGTCATAATTAAAAATAAATACAGCAGAACGGTTAATGTATTCCAATTTTTCAAACAATAATTGATTCACCACAGCAAAAAGTAGCCCAGAATCAAGATTAATTCAAAGTTAATAGCACATTAAATCCTATGGGGACAATTTCTAACAGCCATATAATTCATACAAACACTAGTATCTGTGTTGCATGATTGTTTTCGGAGTGCAGCTTTAATAGAAGATGCCAAGAACAGAGAGGCTAGCTAAGGCTTATCTCAGATGGGCATTTGTTCCATCATATGCTTATACAATACAATAGTAATGAAATTTAACTTTTCAGATATAAAGAAAATTCATTGGATACCTCAAATACTGAACGACTGAGGTCAGATCCATCACTCTGTCCTATCGGATTGGCACTGAAAAACTGGGGACCATTTTCTGCATGCAAGGTAAGACATCTAAGTGCTGTTATCACATTAGCACAAAAATGCAGAACTAGAAAAACACAATACTTACCATCAACCATGTCCTCATCATCATGAACCCAGCCACCATCAGACATATCTTCACCATGGAACCAACCATTCTCCTCGTCATGCTCTGTGAATTCAAAAGATTACATAGATCTTCGACAGAACCTATTTAAGTATCAACTGTAAATTCATGGCTTACCAGCATTAGGGTCAGGATTCAGTTCAGCACAATCACAGAAGACATCAAAAAGTTCATCCACTGAAGCTATATTAAGGATACAAGTCATGCAATGCCGCAAACTGTATAAAAAAGTTTCTAGGATTCAAATAATCAAATAAAGTGAAGGTAGGTAATAATTTTAATTATGACAGGTTTCAAGTCGGTAAAGTATATCCCTAGGATAAAGAAGGGACCAAGGATTTTTTTTAGAAAACTCAAGAAACAATAAAATGTAGTAGTTCGCTGACATCGGTTTTACAATTAAATTCAGAGCGGCTATCTGTGAGAATTATTTGTAATTGTGCATAACATAATTAGTGGTGCCTTGAATTTGTTCACTTTATCACAAGTCCTGGACAAAATCCACAAGCACTTGAACTCCAGCATCAAGCTCAAGGCATAAAGACATGCTTCAAAACGGAAATATTTTAATGAGACGAATTAAATCAAAAGGATACATTGACCAGGGTCCGCTAGTATGAGCCCGCATTTCAGATACTCTAGATAGCTCTAGTTCATTTGCTTCAGGACTTGATTCATCAGCCTCCTCATCTGCTGCCTCAATCTTCAAATTAAAAATGTAGAAAAAGCACCAGAGAAAATTTATTAAAAACCAAACAACTGAAACAAAGAAAAAAATAATTGCTTATAGTGCGCCTATTAAACACCAAAACAGACCCAGACTTCTCATAATCAGGTTATGCAGCTATTAAATAAGGTAAACAGGGTTCTTATTCGCAAACTTTTAACCAACGCAGCAGAGTGCAAAATGCATGTTCGGCGTACTAGCAACATCACTGGTCACATATCTATGAAGAAGCATAGAGAACCCTCATGCGAAATAAGAAGGTAATCCCAGCTAAAAAAAGAAAAAGTTAACAGCCACCTCCTCTCATGCAAATAGAGAACTTCTGTTCATCAGTGAAAATGCACGAGTTTCAAACAGGCAAACAGTCCAGAAGAACACAGCTGATGGACCTTGAGTGTATCCACAAGAGAACATCTGAGCACAAATGTCCCCAGAGTTCCAATCAAAACACCAAACAGTGCATAGCTATAAACACCAAATCCACAACAGTAGCAGGTGCAATTTTGACTACAACTCAACTGCAACAACCAGGAAACAAGATTACAACTAAGCGCCGTGTAACAAAGATACTACACCGAATAATCCATGATAGTTCTATGATCTGTGAAGCAGAGCTCCGTTTCTCCAAAAGCCAAGGTATTCTCAAAACATCCAGCAAACAGCAGAAGAACGTTCTCTGTAATTCCGTAAGCAAAGGGGTCTCCCAGTAAGAGCATCTCAAGCTAAAATGCACGGCCTAACCAACTAGACCATTACCAACTAGTACAAGCTTACAGCTAAGAACGCTAGAGATCCTAGACCATGGTCCAGGTCAGTTTAATGAGGTAGGACCATAGTATAGCAACAGATAGCTCAACTGTTAGAAATCAGAGCTACACCCGATCAATCTCTAATCCTATTGGACCTCAAAGGGCAGTATACAACGAGCAAGTATCAACAAACGGGGAGGAGGTTGCTGCTCCAATCACCTGCGTGTAGATGCAGGGCGAGGGATACGCCTCCATGTCGCGGGACACGGCGTGAAGCGTGATGTCGAGGAAGCCCACCGCGTAGCCCTTGCCCTTCTCCGCCTCGCTAAGCCAAATCACCCTCCTGGTTGAACCAGCAAACAGTTAGCGAAAAAATAGGCATCCGAAAAAGTGTCGGTAGCCAACCAGCCATACCTGGTGGTGATGAACAGAGTCCCCGGGGACTCCGGCGAGCGGGTGCCAAGGGCGACAGCGACGGCGCGGTCCACGCGGACCAGCTCCTCGCCGGAGGCGGCGTCGAGCCGGGGCGTGCCGTCGTCGGCAATGTCAGTGAAGAGCTGCAGTCCTGGAGCCATGGGTGGAAGTGGAATCGGTCGGCGGGGAGGCCGAGGAGCTAGGGTTTCGGGCCTCGAAGGCTTTGGGGTGTGGGAGATTTGGGGATTCTTTGGGAAGGGTTTAGCGGTGGTGGAGGACCGTGCGTATACGGCGCAATTTGTTGGGAAATGTATTGCGCCGAGAACCGTAACTCGACCAAGGGAGAAGGGACGGGCTGGCCTCGGCCTCTGGCTTCTCCTTATAAAGAGTCGTGCTGGGTCTGTTTGATGAATTTTAAAAAGTTTAGCCTTAGAGCATGTATAATAATGGGCTTAGACTATCTCCAACAAGATAGGTAAAATGCAAAATAAGTAGTATACAGTGTCTTTGGGTGATAAAATCAGCCTCTAACAAAGGACGCAACCAGGGCAGGCAAAATGCGTAGAGCCAAACCACTAGGCAATTATACATATTCTCTCTCCACGGATGCAAATCTGTGCAGGTCATTTTCCTCCCCCTCCGCGCTCCTCTGTCCTCGCGTGCAGTTGCCTGGAGGTTTGTTTGCCAAGGCTGTTGGAGATGGGGCTGTCTTGGGTCACGGACCTTTCTACTGTGCCGGACTCAATCCATGGAATGCCTCTCAGTTTTTGCCTTCTTTGTTGGAGACAAAGCCTTATAGTCGAGCTAGTCAAGATTTTTGCTGAGGTGGAGGAGAGAAGAGAGGAGAGAGATAAGAGCACTCACAACGCAGACTCTACCATGGTTTCTATCCTCATTTATTACCCCCTATTTTTATTTTTTTCTTCGATGTGGCGCTTATATTTATTGAAGAGAGAGAGAGGAAAAACATAAGAAACCCAAGTCTAACTAAGAAACCAGGTCTTCACGTAAAACCAAGACAATTTATGAGAGTGACAAGTGGGCCATGTGACATCATGATAGAAAATTGCATTGTGGGTGATAGTTTCTTGACACAATGTCCAAGACTATAGAAACCATGATAGTTTCTAGCACCGTGAGTGCCCTAAGAGCTTGGCTACTAGTTTGGAGCCAAGTAAAACACTAACCATTGTATAGGTAACAAAGTGGGTCCCAACAGAGATGTATGTGAGGAGAAGGAGGAAAGAGAATGAAATCATTTAGTATAAAAAAATGTTTGGAGCCAAGTAAAACACTAACCATTGCATAGCTTGGCTCGATAACTTGGCTTATAGCCAAGTATTTGGCTCTATTATTGTTTTTGCTCTTAGGGCATGTCTAGTTGATTAGTGTTTCTCACTACTAATAATAATCCAACACTCAAGTAGTTGTTAGTTCATTAGTCCATAAAATCCTACTTTTAGAACTAGTGATTTTAATAGTTGGTTCATCACTAGTCCATGTTTGATGTCAAATAGAAAGGTATATAAAGGAAAACTAATTTGATCTAACAAAAATTGTTAGAGATTAATTGATTATAGTAGAACACGTTAAAATGAAAAATTTTAATTAGTGTATATTCAGCATGTTATCTAATGATGGACTAAACTTTAGTATGCAAAAAAAAAAGTCTTAAAGGAGACTTAAAAAACCAGCTGCTTATAAGAAGCTCTGTTAAACAGAATTTTAAAAGTAGCCCTTAACTAGGGTACTAGAAATATGGCTCGGGTCTACTCTTTAGTTCTATGAAAAAAGTGACTCCATGCGAGGAGCCCTAGCAAAAGATGCCAACACATCCTTCTAAGAGGCACGGAGGAGCCAAAGCTAAAAACGGAGCACCCAAAGCTAGAGCAAAAAACATGTCCTCCCAATTCATCCTCACGAACTTGCCACAGTATTTGTCGGCGTTTTCCGAGAGCCAGGGGGTGCCTCGGGTGCCGGCAATAAAGAATTTCTAGGCTGCGTGCCTCCTCCCCAATGGCGTAGCGCAAGATGGACACGAACACGGTGGGTTTATCCCGGTTCAGGCCAATGGGGCCCCTACGCCCAGCGGGTGGTGTCCGCTCGTGTTACCTCGCGCTCAAAGGAGAGCTTGTAGTAGGTGTCGGGGTCCTAAATATCGGGCCCCGTGACATTCTCATAAAACGAGAAATCGTCGGCCCGTCAGGGCCCAGTAAAACTCGACCTGCTATCATCCCGCTTAGAAGGACGGCCCGGCCAGACGGTGGACCAGGCCTAAGAGCCACGACGCCTACGTGAAGACGGTTGGCCCACGACGGCCCACTAGAGTCACCGCGACGCAAAGAGCTTATTACGCCACGAAAGACAAGGTCAAGGACCTCTCGCAAAACAACGAACCATGACGTTCCACGCCGACGGCGAGCCAAACCATGGCTCGGACTCGACCACGCATCTCGTTTCGGCCCGAGGCCGGCCTAGCTCACACCCCGGGAGAAATCTACGCTTCGTCCGAGGGTGGCCTAGCTCACCACCCTCGGGCGCAAAGGGCTCCGCCCGCCCGAGGGAGACCAGCTCTCCATCCTCGGGTGAGGCAGCCCAACTAGCCCGTCTAGGGTCGCCGACCCTCGGGCGTGGGAGGTTCCGTCCCGAGGAAGGGAAACCACCGCATTCAATGCGGTTACACGGCAGACGAGGCGCCGGGGCCATCGACACGCCCGATCAAATCGACCGCCAGATCACTTCCCCAACCGACCGATGGGACACAAGGTCGAACCGGTGACATATTACGCCGCCAAAGACGGGAATCCAGGACAACACCGTTCATTTCCCGTAAACGCAGCCCAAGACGCCACGACGGGCCGGACCCTCAGGCTTATGACACGCCACGGCCGGCTTTCCAGGACCGCCCTCGCCATGCGGGATCGTGAGGGACGCCTCACGCATCCTCGGGGCGCATCAGAAACGGCACGCCCGCCATCGGGTTAGGGACGCGTGTCTTCATCAAACAACGCCCAAGCCGCGGCCGGCCCTCGGCCGTGCGCATGCAACGAGCATAGCCTCGGGAATTAGCCACCTAGACAACCACATATGTAAACATTACTTCCCTCTTCCCTCTATAAAAGGGGGAGTAATGCCCCATTAGCAGGGGATCCCGCACGGACAAAAGCATAACCACCACCACCACCACGATCGTGGGGCTTGAGACCGCGTCTCCCCCACACCGCTTGTAACCCCTACTACAAGCTCACCTTTGAGCGAGGTAACACGACGAGACACCACCGCCGGACGTAGGGCCCCGTTGGCTCGAACGGGATAAACCGGCTGCGCCCCGTGTCCATCTTGCGCTTCACGCCATCGGGGAGGGGGCACACGGCTTATAAATTCTTTATTGCCGGCACCCGAGGCACCCACCGCTCTCGAACGCCGGCGTTGGCGCGGTGGGGGCGCCGTGTGCATCTGCATCTCCATCGCCCTCATGGCGTTTCGCCTTCGTTTCACCACCCGCCGCCGGAGCACGAGCTCCCGCGCTGAACACCACTTGTTCTTGAACGCCGGCATTTGTGGCGCTCGGCCACAACCACGAGATGACCATTCCGCCCGACGCATTGGTAGAAGGGAGGGCAGCATCGCCGCCACGGCGAGCCCATCATCACGGCCGCCGCGCGCAAAGGCGGCAAGGCGGACCCATCACAAGAAGACAGCGCCCAAGCAACGGATTCGAATCCGCCGACGATCCCCGGGCCGACTTCGCGAAGGGCTCCGTGAACCCTAGGCCCCGGGAAATACCTTACCCGCCACCCGCCGTGGTAGGGTACCCCGAAACCCTAATCGTCGGGAAACGCCCCGCTCCGGCCATCCGGGAGGGAGTCCCGGTGAATCCTCGCCGGCTTGAAACCTCAACCGAAGCCTTCGCCGGGAGAGCACGAGCCGGACCTCCCGCCGCTCCACGGGAGCGTTATCCCATGGACATTCACTCGGAGGAACGCATCCTCCAGAGGACGCGGGACGACCCCGCCATGCCACCCCTCCGGGTTCAACCGGGGCCCCGGTCCCGGAGCCGAGGGATTCGCTCTACCGTCCGGAGAATCGAAACCTCCTCCGGGACGTTCGGGCGCACCGACGGCACCCGACGATGAAGACGAGTACTATGACCCCACGCTGGAATGCTTCAATGTCGAGGTCCCGCCACAGATGGCCGATTCATCGACGTCTCCAAGATGACGCGACGTATCGCCACGACGAGCTCCAAAGACCGGGCGGCTTCGCCCCGGCCCATCGGTAGCGGGCGCCGGCACTGGCCGCAAAAAACGCCAGCCTACGATTCGCAGAACGATCCGGCGAATCGCCCGACCCGGCGGATCGGAGCGTAACATCCGGCCGAGCGTGCTCAACGCCGGCAGCCCCGGGGCACCTCAAGCTCACAATGGCGGGGACGTGGCGACCGGTCGGTGCCCAATCCTCGCAAGATAGCGGCCCCGTTCAACGAGCCGACCTCAACGTGGCGGCGGCCGCCATGCCGGGTACGAGAAATGCCCGAGCCTCCACTACCGAGGGTAGGCGCATACGGGAAGGCCTCCGCCAACTCCTTGACAAGGCAGCGGTGCAACAGCGAGAGTTCCCCTTCCCGGATCGGGCCGTGATGTCACGGCGGCAAGAGGAATCGGGCGGTCGGCGGGGCCCGCCCACCGGATCGAGCCGAGCCCCGCAAGGCTGGGGCCCGGAGCGCCTGACGACAACCGCTGTAACCGCCAGCCTGGGAACGATAGAAGACCCGCACCGCGATCGCAACCCGAGGCGCCCGACCTCGTGGACGAGATCGAACGGCAGCGGGTTCGCCACGAAGGTGGCTCGCCTCGGGACGACAAGCGTGACGAGGCGCACAGCGGTCGAGAGGACCGAGGGTACTCCCCCGATCCGCCCGGCCTCGTGCCTTCACGGGGGACATCGAGGGCACCACTCCCCCGCGCGTTTCAGCCCCCGAGTCATCTCGAGAAGTACAGGGAGAGACTCGCCCCGAGGTATGGTCGACGACGATCTATCGGGGCATGCCGGTCATAGGGCACACGATGACAAAGTGATAATCGAGAATTTGCCCCGTACCTCTCCGAGTCCCGCCAGAGCTTTACGGAACACCTTCCACCCAACCTCATATCGATGACGGGCGGACTTGGTGAGAACCTTCCGCGGTAACTTCGTGGCACGCACCTACGCCCGGGTAACTCGTGGGATCTCCGAAACCGCCGACAAAATCCGAATAATCCCTCGCTGGCGACTACATCCAGGCGCTTCCAAGCAGCGGACCGAGCTCCCTAATGTGACGGATTCGACGTCATCGGGGCCTTCTTGGCCGGCACCACTTGCCGAGACCTCGTGAAGAAGCTGGGGCGCCGGACTCCCACCGAGGCAAACGAAGCCGATGGACATCGCCACCAAGTTTCGCCAAATGGCGAGGAGGCCGTCGGGCTCGTTCAATCGGGGGCTCGCAAGGGAAAGCGCAAGGAAGAGGAGCCCGAGGGATCGCAACCTCGGGAGAGCAAGAAGAAAAAGAAGAAAGATAAGAGCCGCAAGGGCAAGGGCCACGCCGCCAAGCGGACGATGAAGACATGGTGGCTGCGGTCGATCGCAAGGGGCCCCGACCCCCGCCACAAGAAACCTTCGATGACATGCTCAAGAAGCCATGCCGTAACCATAGCTACCGGGTCAAGCATACCCCGGGGAGTGCAAGAGGGTACGCCAACATTTCGCCAAGCTCAAGGCCATCCCCGAGGGTGAAGAGGAAGAGGCTCCCGAGGGTGGCGCCAAGGGCAACGAGGAGTTCCCGAAGGTGAATAATTGCTTTATGATCTTCGGCGGTAGCACCAAAGAATATGTCCGGCGGCGCAAGAAGAAGGAGCGTCGAGGTCTATGCCACGGAGCCCGGAACCCCGGCTGCGCAAGTGGTCGGACCAGGCCATCACCTTCGACCAGTCGGATCACCCCCAGCACATCCCGAACCCGGGGGCTTATCCACTGGTGGTGGATCCCATCATCGCCAACACCCGGCTCACCAAAGTCCTTATGGACGGAGGGAGCAGCCTCAACCTCATCTACGAAGAAACCCTCGACCTCCTCGGGGTAGACAAGTCCAAGATCCGCCCGGAGGGCCGGCATTCAATGGCGCCGTCCCCCGGCAAGCGCCTAAAGCCCCTCGGGCGGATCGACTTACGGTTTGCTTCGGTGACCCC
Organism: Hyparrhenia diplandra; assembly: GCA_015847255.1. NCBI lineage: Eukaryota > Viridiplantae > Streptophyta > Magnoliopsida > Poales > Poaceae > Hyparrhenia > Hyparrhenia diplandra. The sequence goes on from JADLZK010008279.1 coordinate 49,608, forward strand.
TCGAACTTCAGGCAAGAGACTCTCACATTCGAGATCCTTGGGGTCCGCGGTACTTACCACGCACTCCTCGGGGCGGCCCTCGCTACGCCAAGTTCATGGTCGTCCCGAACTACACGCACCTCAAGCTCAAGATGCGGGGCCGAAGGGTGTCATCACGACCGCCCCTAGCACCATCATGCATACGAGTGCGACGTGGAGAGCGTGGAGTATGCCGAGGCACTCGCCATTGCCGAGGCACTCATCGCCGCGAAGAGAAGCTTTGACGAAATCACGATCGAGCATGAGGCCAAGCGCCGCGCCGGGAGCTTTCGAGGCCCTCCTCGGGCACCAAGAAGATCCCACTCGATCCTAAGAACCCGAAGGAGAAGCCGCCGACCATCGGCCGACCTGGATCCGAAATAGGAAGCCGTGTTCGCCAACTTCCTCCGCGCGAATGCCAAGACGTTTGCGTGGGGACCCTCGACATGCGGGCATACAGGGGATGTCGCCGAGCACTCCCTAGACATCCGGCCGGGCTCAAAGCCGGTCATGCAGCGCTTGCGCCGTTTTTGATGACGCCAAGCGGAAGATCATCTACGAGGAGATCCACAAGCTACTTGGAGGCCGGATTCATAAAAGAAGTATTCCACCCCGAGTGGTTAGCTAATCCTGTATTAGTAGAGAAAAAGAATGGGAAATGGCGGATGTGTGTGGACTACACTAGTCTCAACAAAGCATGTCCGAAAGTTCCCTTTCCTTTGCCTCGAATCGACCAAATTGTCGACTCCATCGCGGGATGTGAAACGTTGTCCTTTCTTGACGCAGCGTATTATTCGGTTATCACCGGATCAAAATGAAAGAGTCCGACCAGCTCGCGACCTCGTTCATAACACCCCTTCGGGATGTATTGCTACCTCACCATGCCCTTCAAATTTTGAGGAACGCTGGGGGCAACATAGCAGCGGTGCATGCAAATCATCTTCGGGAACTCATTGGAAGGATCGTGGAGGCCTACGTCGACGACATAGTGGTCAAATCCAAGAAAACGTCGGACCTCGTGGGTGACCTCGGGGAAACCTTCGAGTGCCTAAACAAGAAGGGAGTCAAGCTCAACCCCGAAAAATGCGTATTCGGGGTCCCCCGAGGGATGCTGCTGGGTTTTATCGTCTCTCAACGAGGCATCGAAGCAAACCCAACCAAGGTTGACGCGATCACGAAGATGGGGCCAATCCGAGACCTCAAAGGAGTTCGAAGGTCATGGGCTGCCTGGCTTCACTAAGCGAGGTTCATCTCACGCCTCGGGGAGAAGGGCACGCCCCTCTACCGGCTCCTTCGCAAGTCCGAGCGCTTTGTTCGGACCCCGAGGCCGAAGAGGCCCTCGGCAACCTCAAGAAGCTCCCGACAAACCCACCGGTCCCGGGTACCGCCAAATCCGGGGAGAAACCTCGCTCTTATACGCCACTGCCACTACCCAGGTGGTCAGCGCGGTGGTCGTAGTGGAGCGTCGGGAAGAGGGGCACACGTTGCGCGACAACGCCCGTTTACTTCATCGGTGAAGTGCTTTCCGACACCAAGACGAGGTATTCGCGGCAGATGCGAAGCTATTGTACGCCATCGTGATCGACACGAAGGAAACCGCCACTACTTCCTCGCGCACCCGAGTTGCGTGGTATCCTCGTTCCCCCTCGGGAGATCCTCCAAAAACCGAGAGGCCACGGGAAGAGTGGCGAAGTGGGCGGTGGAGCTCATGGGCGAAACTATATCATTCCCGCCCGCAAGGCGATCAAATCGTGTCCTAGCCGACTTTGTGGCCGAATGGACCGATACACGGCTACCCCCGCACCCATCCAGGGCGAATCTTTGGACCATGTATTTCGATGGATCCATGATGAAGGCAGCGGGGGGCTGGTTTTGCTCTTCATCTCACCCCTCGGGGTTCACACGAGGTATGTCATCCGGCTGCATTTTCCCGCCTCCAACAACGTCGCAGAATCGAGGCGCCTGGTCAACGGTCTCCGGATCGCGGCGGACCTCGAATCCGACGGTTGGAAACCGGGGGATTCGCAGTTGGTCATCGACCAAGTCATGAAGGCCTCGGCGTGCCACGACCCGAAGATGGAGGCGTATTGTCGGGGGAAGTGCGCAAATTGGAGGAAAAGTTCCATGGGCTTGAGCACAAGCATACGCCGAGACGCTACAACGAGGCCGCGGATGAACTGGCCAAGGTCGCAAAGCAACCCGAGGTACCGTTTCCCGAACGTCCTCACCCGAGACCTCAATAAACCCTCGGTCAAGTACACCCCCTCGAAAGTACCCCGGGGGCTCACGAGCAAAGACACACGGCAAGCCGCACCGAAGCCATGGCGGTCGACCGAGACCCCGATCGAGAGAGCCTACGGTGGAATACCTCACCCGAGGAGAGCTACCCGAGGATAAGACCGAGGCCCGCCCGCTTGGCTCGAAGGGGCAAAATCCTTCGCTACCGACGGAAAAAAAGAGAACTCTACAAGAGAGGGGCCTCGGGGAGTATACATGCGGTGCATACCCCGGGTGAAGGCAAAGAACTGCTCAAGGACACTCACCAAGGGAGTGTGGCCATCATGCCGCCCCGAGGGCTCTAGTCGGTAAAGTCTTGGGCAAGGCTTCTATCGGCCCTCGGCGGTGCGAGACGCGAACCAAGTCGTGCGCACACGCAAGGAATGTCAATTTACGCGCGCGGGACGCACCTCCCAGCTCAAGCACTACAAACCATACCTCTTACGTGGCCATTTGCGGTGTGGGGACTCGACATGATTGGGCCCCTGAAAAGGGCGCCGGAGGAGGACACACTCACGCCCTAGTCGCCATTGACAAGTTCTCCAAATGGATCGGCCCGAGCCGTGGTGAACCCTCACACGGGGAAACGGTGAAATTCTTTACGAATATCATTCCCCGTTTTGGAGTCCCGAACTCCATCATCACGGACAACGGAACCAACTTTGTGGGGAAGAAGTTCCTCGACTTTTTGCGACGACTATGGCATCCGAAAGTGGATACCTCGGCCGTAGCTCACCCGAAGACTAACGGTCAAGTGGGCGTGCCAACGGCATGATCCCCGCAAGGGCTCAAGCCGAGGATCTTCAATCAGCTGAACCAATACGGGAAAGGATGGTACCAAGAGCTGCCGTCGGTTCTATGGAGCCTTCGAACGACGAAAAGCCGAGCCACGGGGTTCAGCCCTTTCTTTCTAGTCTATGGGGCGAGGCAATCTTGCCCACGGACATCGAATATGGGTCCCCGAGGCTGCGAGCCTACACCGAGCAAGGCAACCGGCCGGGCGAGGCAAGACTCCATTGACCAAGTTGATGAAGCCCGAGACGTTGCGCCTCGCACTCGCCGAGATACCAACAAGCTCGCGCAAGTATCACGCCAAGCGTGAAGCCTCGGGAGTTCCAAGTCAACGACCCGTGCTCAGGTGAAGACGGACAACAAAGGGCGTCACAAGCTCACTCCACCGTGGGAAGGGCCTTATTTCATCGCCAAAATACTAAGGCCCGGGACCTACAAGTTGAAGAACGAGAAGGGTGAAGTCTACTCCAACGCCGGGAACATAGAACAGCTACGTCGCTTCTACCCTTAACCTCGCACTAGAAGTCAAACACTTATGTTTTTTTTCGCTCAATAAAAGATCTACATCTTTTATGAAGAAATACTTCTTGTGCATACCTTAAGGGAGTCTTAGCCTCGCCCAAAGACAAGACTAAAACTCCCTCGGGGGCTACACGGGGACCCCCTGGGGGACCCCCTCCTCTTTCTTTTTTGAAACTTTTTTCTTCAAAGAAAAAGTTCTCCCCGCGCTTACACACTCGGATCGATCGTTTAAGATTTGCGAAGGTCGCACACGCACAGATCCTAAGTGAGGTAGCCGAGCCAAGAGGATCGTCCCTAGTGGCACCCGCACGGACCGCCCCGGTGGCACCCATGCTCACTATCTCGCGAGCGGTGAAAGCAAGCGACCCGGCCACACAATAAACGAAATTCGAGAGACGCAACACAATCATAAACGCACCCGCCCAAGACACAAGGCCTCGGGCAGCACCATTGTTTATGAACACATTCTTATCCATTTAACTTTTTATACAAGGGGAGATCAAGGGGCATCGCGAGCCTCGTCCACCTGCACATCACGGATAGCCGACGAAGAGGCATCAGTGCGGGCAACATCCTCGGCAATGGTATCCCCCGAGGGAGGCGTCGGACCCGTCGGTGCATCCTCGGAGACGGCATCCCGCATCTCCGTGTCCGCCTCATAGCTTGATTCTATGGGGGAATACGGAGGGCATACCTCGTCTTCAAAGCGGGAGGCCAAGCTGCGTCGCGGCATCGCCCACGGTTATACAACTCCTGGGTCTTGGCGGCATCGGCGGCATCCTTCCCGGCGGGGTCGGCCACGTCCTCGTCATCTGAGCCGAGGAAGAAGCCCCCCGCGACGTTGCTCAGTACCACGGGCTGCATCGGAAAGTGCGAGCAGAACACCGCCATGCACGTCCGCACGCCCGGACCGGGAAGGCATTCCCGAGCTCGGAACTTTGGAAACCGCCCACGGCTCGGGGCGACTTCGAGCCGAGGGCCCGACCTCCGGGTTGTCCGCCCGGCTGCGGATGAAGTCCGACAGGCCTCTTCTAGCTCCCGGTACGACTTACGCTCCCGCTCCCAAATTTCTTGGGCGGCGTAGCCGCGTTCTCCACGGCCTCGGTCCGGACCTTCTCCGCCTCGGGCGACAGCACCAAGGTGATGTCGGCAACATGAAGCGATCAAAGGCGGAAAAACCCGCCAAAGGAAAGAACGTACCTTGGCACTTCACGGCTGCCCAAAGATCACGCCGTGCTCATCCGCGAGCGACTTGTGGAGCTCCTCCTTCTCCTTCCCGAGGGTCTCACCCTCGGACACCAACTCGCCGATGCGAGTGTTCAAGGCGTCACACATCTCCGCCGGCCGTCGCCTCCTCCGGGACCCGGTCCCGCTCGTCATGGGCCTCCTTGAACTGAAGGGACCGGGTCCGAGCCTCCTCAAAATCGTGGCTCATCCGAGCCATGTCGGTTACCATCATCTTTGGACTCGGACTGGCCTTGATCGGCTCGGCCTCGTGGTCCGCGGCCGGGACTCCCTTTCCTCGGCGAGGGCAAAGCAAGCCGGGAGGTCTCGCTACGGGCCTCGATCAACTTCACCCGAGTTTGACCAAGGGCATTCCAGTTCGGGACGTTCCGGCGAAGGAGCTCGGACTTCTCCGGCGGCGGCGTGAGAGTCCGCAACGACAATACTACTCATCAAGACGCTTAAGCACAAAGGACATGCGGCGGGGGGATGGCCATCAAGATACTTACCGTGTCGACTTAGGTGAGACGGCGGTTATGGTCTCCCGATCCTCGCTAGGCCCTCGGCGGCCCACCGACGGATCCGCTCATGGGTCCTCCACTCCAAGACCACCGGGACGATCATCGACAACCGCGGCGGGGACCCTCGGGCATTTCGCCTGTGGTCGAGGCGGACCCCCCCCGAGTCGGCTCGAGAGGATACATCTCCCCACCGGCAGCCTCCCGCGGCCTCGGGAACCCGGACCGGTAGAAGTCCCGGGGCCTCGGAGCCGACCACGGTGCACCGGTCCTCGTCACGGCCGAAGACGACGCCGCCAAGGGCCGCCTCGAACCGGACACGTGGAGCGGCGGAAGTCGGGGTTGTACGGCTCGTGCGCCCCTGTGGTCGGGCCGGCGCGGAGCAGCGGAGACTTGCGCGTCTCCGCCCGCGTCGAAGAGCTCCTCTTGCGAGAACTCCCCGAACAAAGGGGACCGCCTCCTCGGGGTGGGGCGGCACGACCTCCTTGAGGGGCGGCGCCACTTGCTCGGCACCGAGCCGGGTGTCCCGTGGGCGGCCGACCGAGCCTCGTCGTGTCGATCACCATCGGGCGGGCGACCGACCCACCATCGCCACCATGGGCCTGACCGCCTCGGGCGCCTCGACGGTCGGGTTTGGGACCGACCCCCACTGGGGGGCTCGGGGTCGGGCACCAGGGAGGAGGACTCGGACGCAGCCGCGAGGCATCTTGACCGGGACGACCCTCGGCTCTCAAGGCCGGCGAAGGATTGTGCACTAGCCTTTAGGGCCTTCTTGGGGTGCGAAGCAACGAAGCCCCCCGTTTTCCTAAAGTCAAGCGCACGTCAAAAACAAGGCAACCATACGCCGGAAGAAAATCAAGATTGCAAAGGCGAAAGGAAACTCACGGCCCGAGGGATCGCCCTCGGCCGACGAGGCTCGGGATGGCTGCGACCTCGGTCGCACTCGGCTTGCCGTATCCCCACGACGTTCAGACGCCACGCGGGGCCGGATCGGGGCGGGGTCGCCGGCTCGTTCCCGAACCGTGCAGCGGCGCGGGGTTCCCGCGGCAGAGGAGGCGTCAACTCCTCCCTTCGAGCCTCACCTCGTGACGCCGAGGAGGTGCCTACATGGCCAACGCCAATGGTCCCGGGACTCGGCCGGAAGACCCTCGGGCGCACGGGTGTCGGCGTCCCCCCCGACGCCTCGGGCTCGGGCTCGGGCTCAGAACGAAGCCCCGACTCGGTCGGGAGCCCCATGGCTCGGTCTATCCGAGCCGCCATGTCGTCATCCGACGAGTTCACGCGCCGGCGGTCCTCCGGATCCTCGTCCTCTTCGGTGGTCGAGGTGCCGTGACTCGCCCCGCCTCTCGCCGCCGGCCCGACGCTTCTCGCGAGCCACGCGTTTCTCTTCTTCTTCTCCTCCTTCTTCGACGCCGGCGCCATTGCAGCTCGTTCGAAGCACGGTTCGCCGCCGGCGATCGGCATCCAATGCCGGACAGCGGCGGGGAGTCGCGGTAGTTCGGGCGGCCTGCGGGAAGAAAGAGTGAGAAGCGCCATGGCGACAATGCACCGAAGCAATGCAAGGACACCGAAGTCAAGAAGCACTTACGAGGGGAGATATACCCTCGGTCGGCGCGTGGGGATCGAGGGGGATACGTGTCGGGTGTTGGACAACGCATCCCTCACCCTCTTGGCCGTGCCATCGGTGGAAGCGTAAGGGCGACATCCGACGCACCAAGACCGCGGCCTCGGGGTCATCCGGCACATGATCAAAGGGCGAGCCATCAACGGCAACACTTTCGACGTCGAAGGAAAGCGGCGACCACGGCAACAAAGCATTCACGTCCTTCCCCGGAGCCGCAGGACCGCCCCCGCCTTAGGCCCTCCAACCGATGATGATCCTCCCGGGGGGACCCCGCCCACTTCGCGGGCGATGCTTGAGGACACGCAGGTGTACACCGGAAGCGCGTCTTCGTCGTTGCGGAGGTAGAACCACCGATCTTGCCACCCCTTGTTGGAGGAGGTGAGCTTGGAGATGATGTACCCATCGGCTCGGTTCGCTTCGTCTCGCCCGAAGCGGACTTGGAGCGCCTGACCTCAACGCGGGCGCCCCCTCCGTGGTTGGCCCCTACGCAACCGAGGGCGGTGGTAAGGTCCGCCTTGAAGAACCACAAACCGAGGTCCCAATGCGGCTCGATCCCCAGGAATCCCTCACAAAGGGTGACGAAGATGGCGGCCTGGGAGATCGAGTTCGGGGGCAGATGATGAAGCTCGATTTCATAGTGGTGGAGGATCGCCGAACGAACCGGCCGCCGGCATACCGGCCGCGCCGGTGAAGATCCATCAAGCTCACCACGTAGCCATCGGAGGGTTAGGCTCCTCCTCGGTCCAATTGTTGACACTCAATTAATGCATGTTTTACTACCACCAAAGTGAACCACTAATACAATATTACATGTGAAAACATAACCAAACATTATTTATCTAACGAGTTCCACGAGTTTTGGTGTTTCAAGTTGTTTTGCGGGAATGTTGTGGAAATACAAATAAAGTATGCCAAATAAAGTGGGAAGCGCAAAGTCGAAATACGCCCGAAAGCAAAGGGAAGCAAGGAGGCTGATTCCACGCCTCATCCGGACTTTGCACCTGGGGAAACCATCTACCAAGGCCCACAAGCCCACCGAGAGAAAGGAGAGGCAAAAACGGGGCCCATATCTGCGGCGCATCGACCGCGCGGCGCGCCCCCCAAATATGGCAAAACTTCCCGCCATTTTTATGGCGGTTTGCTCAAGACGAAGGGGCGGTTGCATGTGGTGCGATTTTTGCGTTCCCGCCAAATGCCCCTCGGAACAAGGATGGCCCTCCATTCTCTCCTCTCTTTTCCTATATAAAGAGACCCCTACACCATTGTACAACACACATTCTACACTTGAGCTTCATCTTCCACACATATATTTAGTAGTAGTGTCCCTTTAGGTGTTCTCCACCTAGTTGTACAAATTAGAAAAGAGGAAGAGAGTGAGAGGAGAAGAGAAGAGGAGGAGTCGGGATTGTCGGTTCCGCCTCACCTTTTGTACCTCTACGGAGCCGATTCACAATCAGGTTATTTTGTGGTAATTCTAGTATTATTACTTGTCTAAATTCAGTCCTTAATCTATTTTACTTTGCTGGATCTCCGTTCGAATAGAAGGTTCTAGTTTCACGCGAAAACTAGTTTCGTAATCACTAGCGTAGGCGTGGTGTCTAGGCTAGAGTTTACCTGAGATTGCGCCCAACACTACGGAATAGTTGTGGTAGCCTCGGGGGTGACAGCTCAGACCAGGTTTTGTAGTCCACCACGCACGTGCCGGGTGTTTTTCGTTAGAGCTTTTGGCGGTTTTTCCCGATTACCGTCTTCCTAGTCTTTTCGAGAATCGGAAGGGTCGTTGCTCAAAGTAAGTAGAATCTTGTAAGCCCGAACCTTAGTATTTAGTAATATTAGGAGAGCCCCTTTCTTCCTACCAAAAATATTAACTCCACCTTACCTTGGACGACTTAGACCCTTTCTAGTTCACTTCGATTTCCGTGGAAATCGATACCTCGAATACTCCGGGTGAAAGCTACAATGGTACTTTTTCCGTGCGATTGTGGATTTATACGTGTGCGTTAAAAAATACCAACACCAATCCAGACAATCCACTCCGGCCGCACTTCATCGGTGCGGGGGACGAAGAAGCCCTTCATCGACGAGACGCTGGAGCTTCTCCTCCTCCGCCGTCGTCCGCCCCCGCCACGGCTCGGCATCGAGCACCTCCCTCGCGCCGTCACGCTACCCGACCGCGCCATGGATGAAAGGGAGGCGAAGGGTGGCAACCGCTAGCAACCCCGATCACACGGCGCAAGGCAAGTGAATCTCTCCTTAATCTCTCCCACACTATCTCTCTATCTCCCGATTGCCGCAAAGAAGAAGGCAAGAAGGCGATGGCAAAGAGCAAAGGAGCAACTCATCGCGCCGCAACCCCCATATTTATAGGGAAGGGAAGGCAAACCGCCGGCCGGGCAACCAAACCAACTCCCGGAATGGGCGGCCCACGATGGAACGGAAACGCTCATCCAGCGGCCAAGCGCCAGCGGGTGGAAGCCGTCGAGCGTTAATGCACCTTGACGGAGCCCTCGATCTCCGCCCCGACAAGAAGGCGTAAGGCCGCGTCGCGCATCGGGGGATCGCGGTCAGCGCCGCTTGGCGAGGCGACTAGACGCCCCGTCTTCGGTCGAGGTAAAACCGGTCTGGCCACCTATCCAAAGACGCCCGACCGCCGAGGGGCAAAGTGTCCGATCGTTCCGGCCCCGCCCGCTGAAACAAACGACCCGACACCCTACGTTCCAGGTTGCAGTGGGCCGGGCCCACGAGTTTTCGATCGCCTCGGGATAACCCGAGCCGGGCGGGAGGGAAATGCACAACCCGGCTATACCCGGGCCCCCCGGGGCCTGGATTTCTGAACGTGTTTTAGGCCGCGAGGGTCTTTGCCGCTTATAGAGATGTCCCATCAGGTGGGAGGCCCACGGGCCCTGGGGGGTTGGTCCGCCCAAACCCGGGATCTCGTGCTAAGCGGTCCGCGAGGTTCTCATGGGGGTGAATCCCTCGGATCGCATAGCCGACCCTTGCTCCGGCAAAGGGCACGGGCACCCCGCTTAAACAGACCGCTACAGCGCTCAGGAGCGACACATCTCGGCTACGGGGGCATTGTGACGTGTCTCCCCTCCTCCTCCCTTTCGGGAGGGCGACAGAGAGCGTATGATCAAAGTCGAGGAGGCTGGGTCGACCTTGCGCACATAAGCGCGGGCCTCGGGCTGCCCACGCAAAATGAACAGACTCCGCACAAATAAGCGCAATTTAAGAGCTGTTTTCAGCCTTGCCAAGTAAGCGAGGTATAAAAGACTTTCGAAGGAATCCGCCATTCCATTCGAGGCCTCGGGGGGCTACACCCAACGGAGTGTGCGCTCAGCCAAGACCGTAGTAGACGAACCACCGAGAAAAAAAAAAAAACAAGGCGACGGAATGGCACAACCCCGGGTGAGTCCACACTCGCTCGCGGGCTCGGGGGCTACCGTCGGGGTCCTAAATATCGGGCCCCCGTGACATTTCTCATATAACAAGAAATCGTCGGCCCGTCGGGGCCCAGCAGAAAAACTCGGCCGCTATCATCCCGCTTAGAAGGACGGCCCAGCCAGACAAGTGGACCAGGCCTAAGAGCCACGACGCCTACGTGAAGATGGAGTTGGCCCTGACGCCCCACCTGGAGTCACCGCGACGCAAAGAGCTTATTACGCCACGAAGGACAAGGTCAAGGACCTCCGCAAAACAACGAACCATGATGTTCCACGTCAAGCGTGCCCAAACCATGGCTCGGACTCGACCACGCATCTCCCGTTTCATCCGAGGCTGGCCTAGCTCACCAGCCTCGGGAGAAATCTCCGCTTGGCCCGAGGGTGGCCTAGCTCACCACCCTCGGGCGCAAAACTCCGACGGGCGGACCACTCGGGTGTAGCCCCGAGGCCTCGAATGCAATGGCGGATTCCTTCGAGGTCTTCTATACCGCACGCCGGCAAGGCCGAAACTTGACTCTTAAATTACGCTTGTTTGTGCGGAGTCTCGTTTTGTTTTTGCGTGGGCCCGAGGGGCCCGCGCTTATGTGCGCAAGGTCGCCCCAGGCTTCCTCGACTTTGATTATACACTCCTCTGCCGCCCTCCCGAGAGGGAGGAGGAGGGGAGATACACCTCGGTGCCCCGAAAGCCGACCGTGGTGCACTCCGCTTGAACGTTGTAACGGGTTAGTTTAAGTGGGGTGCCCGTGCCCTTGCCGGAGCAAGGGTCGGGCTGTGTGATCTAGGATTCACCCCATGAGAACCTACGGACCGCTTTAGCGCATCCCGGGTTTGACGGGTCAACCCCGAGGGCTTGTAGGCCTCCCACCGGATGGGGACATCTCTATAAGCAAAGACCGTGGTCTTAAACACGCTCAGAAATCCAGAGCCCCCCGAGGGCCGGGTATAGCCGGTTGTGCATTTCCATCCCTGCCCCCGGGTTCGGGTTATCCCGAGGCGATCAGAAACCCCCGTGGGGGCCCGGCCGGCAACCTACGAACGTAAAGTGCACGTTGACGCAAGGCCAGCCCGAGGGCTCGCTTTTGGCCCCCGCCGAGGCGGGAACCGCCAACGCATCGACTTTTTTGCCCCTTAGGCCGGGCGCCCGCCGGATATGGATGGCCGGACGGTTTTACCCCGAATGGAAGACGAGGCGTCTCTCCTTGCCGCACTGAGGCGGCGTGGCGGTTCCAGTCCCGATGGGGACGTGGCCCCCGCGGGCTCTTGTCGTGGAGGAATCGAGCGCCGCCAAGGTGCATTAATGCTCTTGAGTGACGGCTCCACCGCGCGGCCGAGCCGTTGGATGAGCGGTTCCCGTTCCATCGTCGGCCGTCCATTCCAGCGCCGGTTCGTTTGCTCAGCAGGCGGTTTGCCTTCCCTTCCCTATAAATATGGGGGTCGCCGGGTGGCGGCGATAGTTGCTCCTTTGTTCTTGCCATCGCCTTCTTGCCTTCTTTGCCGCGGCAATTAGGAGATAGAAAGAAAGATAGGGAGAGAATAAGGGAGAAATCCACTTGCCTTGTGCTTGTGTGAACGGTGTTGTCGGTGATTCTTTGTTCCTCGTCCTCCCCCGCTTCGTCCATGGCGCAACTGGTGGCGGCGACAACACGAGGGAGGTGCTCGATCGAGCCGTGGCCGAGAACCAGCGACGACGGAGGAAAAGCTTCACGCCTTGTCGAGGAAGGGCTTCTTCGCCCTCGCACCAATGCCGAGCGGCGGAGTGGATAGCTCGGGATTGGACCGAGGAGGAGCCTAACCCTCCCGATAGCTAGGTGGTGAGCCCGATCGATCTTCACCGGCGTGGGTTGGGATGCCGGCGGGCCGGTTTATCCGCGCGATCCTTCATTACTACGACATTGAGCTTCACCATCTCGCCCTCGAACTCGGTCTCCCAGGCCGCCATCTTCGTCACCCTCCGTGAGGGATTCCCCGGGATCGAGCCGCATTGGGACCTTTGGTTGTGGTTTTTAAGGCCGACCTTACCACCGCCCGGTGGCGAAGGGTGCGCCACTGAGGGCGTTGCGCGTTGGTGGTTGCGTGCTCCAAGTCCGATCAGAGCAGCCGAGGCGAACCGAGCCGATGGGTACATCCTTTCCAAGCTCACCTCCTCAAGCAAGGGGTGGCAGAGGCGGTGGTTCTACCTCCGCAATGACGGAACAGCGCTTCCAGCGTACCGGCGCGTTCTCAAGCGGCGTCCGGATAAGTGGTTACAGGGTCCCCCCTCGGCGGATCATCCCTCGGTTGGAGGGCTCGAGGCGGCGATCTGCGGTTCGAGATGGGGTGTGAACGCGGCCGGCCGTGGTCGCCGCCTTTCATCGGCGTCGGGTGTTGCCATTGATGGCTCGCCCTTTGCTCATGTATCGATGACATCCTCGGCTGCCCGGTCTTGAGGAGTCTCGGATGTCCTCCCTTCGCTTTCAACCGATGGCCGGCCAAGAGGGTGAAGGGAGGCATTGGGGTCCAATACCCCGTCCGAGATCCCGGAGGTCCCTATGCGCCCGCCGGCGGGTACATCTCCTTGGTAAGCGCCTTTTGGTTTCGGCGTTCTTGTATTGTCTTGTTGCCACCATCTTTGCCCGCCGCGGTGGTTCTTACTCCGATCTTCTTGCGAGGTCGATTGAATTATCACGACTCTCCTCGCCTGCGTGCCCAATTGATCTACATACGGGCGGCGGCGAACCGTGTTCTAACGAAGCGGGAGAGAGCGCAAGGCCAAGAAGGAGGAGAAGAAGAAGAAGAAGAATGTGGCCCGTGCCAACCACGGCCGAGCAGTAAAGGCGGGGGGTCGCTCGGTACCTCGACCACCGAGGAGGACGAGGATGAGGAGAAGGACGAGTTCGCCGTGAACGCGTTGGACGATGATGTGGGGCTCAGATGGACCGAGCCCCAGGGTTGCCGACCCACTCGGGACTTCGCTATGAGCCCGAGCCCGAGCCCGAGGCGCCGGGGTTTCTTGGGACCGGGCGCGCCCGAGAGTTCCCTCCCGCCGAGGCCCCTGTGACCACCGGGTGGCTCGGGGTTTTACCCGATGTGGGTCACTGGCGCTACATGGCGAGGCGGGATGAGCCGACGCGTTCCGGCGTCGCACCTCGGTCGCAAGGCGTGGTTCGAGGTGAGGAACCGGTGACCCCCGTCGACCGAACCTTCGTGCGTCGGAAACCGTGGAGGCGGCCGTGCGTCAGGCGCGACGCCCAGTCCCGTCTTCGCGCGGCCACACCTAGGGTGATCCCTCGGGCCTCGTGTGAGTCCCGCCGTGTTTTTCGCATTAGCTTTTTTACGGTATTTTTGGCTTCTTTACGACGAGTTCTTGACTTGAGGAGGCGGGGGCCCCACTCGTCGCCTTGCATCCCAAGAAGGCCACGAGGCGGTGTGCAAGCCTCGGCGGGGCCCGAGCGGGGTTGTCTCACCAAGGCGTCGTCCACCTGCGTTGGGCTCCCCGTGGTGTTAGCCCCCGAGCCTCGGGAGGGGGTCGGGCCGAGCCGGACGGCCGAGATCTCCCAGAGGTGGTACAAGCCCATGGCGGTGATGGCGGAGTCGTCCACCCGGCCGATGGTGATCGACTCGGAGGGCTTCGGCCGGCCGCGTGATGCCGGCCTTCGGGCCCGGGACTCACGATGAGGCCGCCCCTCCCGAGGAGCCAAGCTCCTTCGTCCGGGAGTTTTCTCGGGAGGAGCTCTTCGAGGCGGCGGAGACGCAGGCCCCACATGCGCCGGCCCCGTTGATCCGGGTTCATGAGGGATACAATCCCGACTTCCCGTTGCTTCATGCGCCCGGGTCGACGCGGTCCTTGGCGAGGCATCGCCCTCGGCAATGGTGAGGACTGTGCCGTGGTCAGCGATGAAGGACCCCCGGACTTTTATTGGTCCGGGGCCCCCGAGCCGCGGGAGTTGCCGGTGGAGGCGATACTCCATACTGAGCCAACCCGCTGGGGGTGGTCCTCCCTTGACCTTGGGTGACGTGCCGGGGTCCGCCGCCGTGGTGATCGACGATCGCCCCGAGGTCCTGGCGTGGAAAACTCATGAGCAGATCCGCCAGTGGGCCACCGACGGCCTTGCGAAGATTGGCGACGCATTGACCAGGCGTCTCGTGGAGGCTGACGCGGTGAGTGTCTTGGCTGCTATTCCCTGCTTCACCGCCTTTTGTGTATGCGCCGTAATCCGTGGTGTCCCTCGTTGCAGTCTCCGCACTACCGCCCCGAGAAGTCCGAGCTCCTTCGCCGAACGCTCAATTGGAACGCCTTGGGCGAGCGGGTGAAGCCGATCCGTGCCCGCAGAGCGAGACGCCCCGCTTACTACTTGCCGAGGAGAGGAGTCCCGCCGCGCACTCGGAGGCCGAGCTCGCCAAGGCCAGTCCGAGGCCAACAAGGTGGCGGCCGAGATGGCTCGGATGAGTCAAGATTTTGAGGACGCCGGAAGCCTCCCTCCGTGCCCCGGGAGGGGGCCCATGGCGAGCGGGACCGATCCCGGGAGGAGACGAGGAAGCAGCGGAGATGTGCGACGCCTTAAACACCCGTGATCGGGAGCCGGTGTCCGAGGGGGAAACCTCGTAAAGGAGAAGGACCAGCTCCACAAGTTGCTCGCGTGAGGAGCACAACGTGATGCCGGGTCAAGTGGGTGCCAAGGCACGTCTTCTCCCTCGATAAGTTCTCTTGTCTTTGATCCCTTCATCTTGTTGATGTCGCTTGGTGCCCGTTTACCGAAGCGGAGAGAAGGTGGAAGAGGCCGTGGAGACCGCGGCCACGCTTGCTGCTGGGCGGAGCTTAAGTCATACCGGGAGCCGGAAGAGGCCCCGGCCGACTTTATCCCGCCGGGCGGCGACAACCCTGGAGGTTGGGCCCCTCGGCCGCAGCCGCTTGGCCGCCGTGGGCGGCTTCCTCGTGTCCGAGCCCGGAGCGCTTCCCGGATCGGGCGTTGACGTGTATGGCAGTGTTCGTTCGCATTTCTCGGTGGCGCCCAAGGCACCGAACAATGTCGCGGTGGCTTCTTCCTTGGCCCGACGACGAGGACACGGGCCGACTTGCCCGAGAAGCCGCCGCCGATGCCGCCAGACCAAGGAGTTGTACGACCCGTGGATGGTGCCGCAACACGGCCGGCCTCTCTCTTTGAAGATGAGGGGTGTCCTCCGTATTCCCCCATAGAGTCAAGCTATGAGGCGGACACGGAGATGCCGGATGCCTTCTCCGAGGATGCGCCGACGGGCCCGGCGCCCGCCCGGGGATGCTAACGCCGAGGATGTTGCCTCCGCAGATGTCGCTCTCGGGCGACCGATCGCGGAAGCGGGGTGGACGAGGCTCGTGGACGCCCCCGATCTCCCCTTGTATGAAAAGATTGAATGTGTGAGAAATGTGTACATAAACAATAGTGTTGCCCGGGGCCCGTGACCTCGCAATGCGTTTATGATTGTTTGCGTTCGAATTTTCGCTTATTGTGTGGCCGTGTCGCGCTTTTCTCCGCTCGCGAGATATTGAGCATGGATGCCAGGGGCGGTCCGCACGGGTGCCACTAGGGGCGGTCCGCTTGACTCGGCTATCTCACTTAGGATTTGTAGGCAGCGCGACCTTCGCAACTTAAACGATCGATTCAAGTGTGCGCTAGGAGAACTTTTTTCCTTGAAAAAAAAAAAGTTTCGAAAAAAAGAGGAGGGGGTCCCCGAGGGGGGTCCCCGTGTAGCCCCCGAGGGAGTTTTAGTCTTGTCTTTGGACGAGGCTAAGACTCCCTTAAGGTATGCACAAGAAGCTTCTCTTCGTAAAAGATGTAAATCTTTTATTGAGCAAAAAAGAACATAAGTGTTTGACTTCTAGTGCGAGGTTAAGGGTAGAAGCGACATAGCCTGTTCTATGTTCCAAGCGTTGGAGTAGACTTCGCCCTTCTCATTCTTCAACTTGTAGGTTCCGGGCCTTAGTATTTCGGGCGATGAAATATGGCCCTTCCCAAGGTGGTGTGAGTTTGTGGCGCCCCTTGTTATCCCGCTCACCCGAGTACGGGTCGTTGACTTGGAACTCCCGAGGCTTCAGCCGCTTGGCATGATACTTACGTAGAGCTTGTTGGTATCTTTGTGAATTCAAAAGTGCGACGTCTCGGGCCTCATCGACTTGGTCGATGGAATCTTGCCTTGCTCGGCGGGTTGCCCCGCTCTGTAGGCTCGCGGCTTTTGGGGACCCATA
Organism: Hyparrhenia diplandra; assembly: GCA_015847255.1. Taxonomy (NCBI): domain Eukaryota; kingdom Viridiplantae; phylum Streptophyta; class Magnoliopsida; order Poales; family Poaceae; genus Hyparrhenia; species Hyparrhenia diplandra. The sequence goes on from JADLZK010008279.1 coordinate 66,225, forward strand.
TTCAATGTTCGTGGGCAAGATCGCTCGGCTCCATAGACTAGAAAGAATGGGGTGAAGCCCGTGGCTCGCTTTTCGCTGTTCGAAGGCTCCATAGTACCGACGGTAGTTCCCGGTACCATTTCTTCCCCGCATCTTGGTTTAGCCGATTGAAGATCCTGGCTTGAGTCCTTGTAGGATCATGCCATTGGCACGCTCCACTTGACCGTTGGTCCTTGGGCGGGCTACGGCCGAGGTGTCAACCCGGATGCCGTAGTCGCCACAAAAGTCGAGGAACTTTTTTCCCACGGTTGGTTCCGTTATCCGTGATGATGGAGTTCGGGACTCCAAAATGGGCAATGATGTTCGTGAAAAGAACTTCACCGCTTCTCGGCCCAAGGGTTCACCCACAGCTCGGGCTTCGATCCACTTGGAGAACTTGTCGATGGCGACTAGGACATGAGTGTGTCCTCCAGCGCCCTTTCGGGGACCGATCATGTCGAGCCCCCACACCGCAAATGGCCATGTCGAGGTATGGTCTGCAGGGGGCTTGTGCCGGTAGATGCGTCTTGCGTGCGTAGAACCGACACTCCAGGCGGTGCGCACGACCTGCTCAGCGGCCCCGCACCGCCGAGGGGCGGTAGGAAGCCTTGTCCGAAGACTTTACCGACAAGAGTCCCTGGGGCGGCATGATGGCCACACTCCCTCGGTGGGTGTCTTTAAGCAAATCTTTGCCCTCCGCCGAGGGTATGCATCGCATGTATACTCCCGAGGCTCCTTTCTTGTAGAGTTCTTTTTGTCTCCAATTAGCGCAAAGGACTTTGCCCTTTGGGCCAATCTGGCGAGCCTCCCTCGGTCTTATCCTCGAGTAGTTCTCCCGGGAGAGGTACTCCAATAGAGGTTCTCTCCGGTCGGGGTCTTGGTCGATTGCCATAGCTTCGGGGCGGTTTGTTCCGAAGTTGTTTTCGTGAGCCCCGAGGGTATTCCAAGGGAGTGTACTTAACCCGAGGGCTCGTTGAGATCTCGGGTGAGTACGCTCGGGGAACGGTACCGCTCGGCCGCAGCCTACCTTGGCGAAGTTCGTCCGCAGCTTCATTGTAACGCCTTGGTGTGTGCTTGTGCTCAAGCCCGTCGAACTTTTCCTCCGCTTGCGACTTCTCGGCAATATGCTTCCATCTTGGGGTCGTGGCACGCCGAGGCCTTCATGACTTGATCGATAACCGCTATGCGAATCCCCTCGGTTTCCAACCGTCGGATCCCGAGGTCCGGCCGCGATCCGGAGACCATTGACCGGTGCCTCGTGATTCGCGACGTTGTTGGAGGCCGGGAAATGCAGCCAGGATGATGTACCTCGTGTGAACCCCGAGGGGTGAAATGAAGAGCAAACCGCCCCCGCACCCGTCTTCATCATTGACCCGTCGAAATACATGGTCCAAAGACTCGGCTTGGATGTGTGCCGGGGGTAATTGCGTATCAACCCATTCGGCTACAAAATCGCCAAGACTTGAGACTTTATCGCTTGCGAGGCGTAAATGATATTGTCTCGCCCATGAGCTCCACCGCCCACTTTGCCACTCTTCCCGTGGCCTCTCGGTTCTGGATGATTTCCCCGAGAGGGAATGAGGATACCACGGCAACTGGGTGCGCGAGGAAGTAGTGGCGAAGTTTTCTTCACAAGATGATAGCGCATAACAGCTTTTTGCATCTGCGAGTACCGAGTCTTGGTGTCGGAAAGCACCTCACTGATGAAGTAAACGGGGCGTTGAATTGGCAACGTGTGCCCCTCTTCCCGACGCTCCACTACAACCACGGCACTGACTACCCGAGTAGTGGCCGTAATGTAGAGGAGCAAGGCCTCCCGGGTTTGGAGGTACCAGGATTGGTGGACTAGTCGGGAGCTTCTTGAGGTTACCGAGGGCTTCCTCGGCCTCGGGGGTCCAGGCAAAGCGCTCGGACTTGCGAAGGAGCCGATAGAGGGGGAGGCCCCTTTCCCCGAGGCGGGAAATGAACCTGCTTAATGATGCCAGGCAGCCCATGACCTTCTGGACTCCTTTGAGGTCTCGGATTGGCCCCATCTTGGTGATTGCATCAACCTTGGTCGGGTTGGCTTCGATGCCTCGTTGAGAGACGATGAAACCCCAAGAAGATCCCTCGGGGACCCCAAATACACATTTTTTTGGGGTTGAGCTTGACTCCCTTCTTGTTTAGACATTCGAAGGTTTCCGAGGTCTCCCACGAGGTCCGGCCGTTTTCTTTGATTTGACCACTATGTCGTCGACACATAGGCTTCCACAATCCTTCCGATGAGTTCTCCGAAGATGATTTGCATGCACCACTGGTACGTTTGCCCCCGTTCCTCGCCCAAAGGGCATTGTGAGGTAGCAATACATCCCGAAGGGTGTTATGAACGAAGTCGCGAAAGCTGGTCGGATTCTTTCATTTTGATCTGGTGGTAACCGAAATATGCGTCGAGAAAGGACAAAGTTTCGCATCCCGCGGTGGAGTCGACAATTTGGTCGATTCGAGGCAAAGGAAAGGGAACTTTCGGACATGCTTTGTTTAGACTAGTGTAGTCCACACACATCCTCCATTTCCCATTCTTTTTATCTACTAATACGGGATTAGCTAACCACTCGGGGTGGAATACTTCTTTTATAAATCCGGCCTCCGTAGCTTGTGGATCTCCTCGCCCGATGATCTTCCGCTTGGCGTCATCAAAACGGCGCAGAAGCGCCGCATGACCGGCTTTGAGCCCGGCCGGATATCTAGGGAGTGCTTTCGGTGACATCCCTCGGTATGCCCGGCATGTCCGAGGGTCCCCACGCAAACGTTTTGGCGTTCGCACGGAGGAAGTCGACGAGCACGCGCTTCCTATTTTGGATCCGGCTCCGGCGATGGTCGCCAGCCTTCTCCTTCTCGGTTGCTTGGGATCGAGTGGGATCTTCTTGGTGCCCAAGGAGGGCTCAAAGCCCCAGCCGCGGCGCTTGGCCTCGTGCTCGATCGTGATCTCGTCAAAGCTCTTCTTTGCGCCGGCAATGAGTGCCTCGGCAATGGCGAGCGCCTCGGCGTACTCCACGCTCTCTACATCGCACTCATATGCATGATGGTGCGAGGGGGCCGTGATGACACCCTTCGGCCCCGACATCTTGAGCTTGAGGTAGGTGTAGTTTGGGGACAGCCATGAATTTGGCATAGCAAGGCCGCCCGAGGAGTGCGTGGTATGTACCTCGGACCCCGAGGATCTCAAAGGTGAGAGTCTCTTGCCTGAAATTCGAGGGGTCCCCCGAAACGTAAGACCGGAAGGTCGATCCGCCCGAGGGGCTTCGCTTGCTTGCCGGGGACGACGCCGTTGAAAGCCGGCCCTCCCGGGCGGATCTTGGACTTGTCTACCCCGAGGAGGTCAAGCGTTTCCTCGTAGATGAGGTTGAGGTCGCTTCCTCCGTCCATGAGGACCTTGGTGAGCCGGGTATTGGCAATGATGGGATCCACCACCAATGGATAAGCCCCCGGGTTTGGGATGTGCCGAGGGTGATCCGACTGGTCGAAGGTGATGGCTTGATCCGACCACTTGCGTAGCTTCGGGATCGCCGGTTCTGTCGCATACACCTCTCGTCGTTCCTTCTTGCGTTGCCGCACCGACATGTTGCTGGTGTTGCCGCCGAAGATCATGAAGCAGTTGTTCACCTTCGGGAAACCCTTGTTCCCCTCGGCACTACCCTCGGGTGCACCTTCCTCTTCCTCCTCAGGAATGGCCTTGAGCTTGGCGAAGTGTTTGCGCACCGTTTTGCACTCCTCGAGGGTGTGCTTGACCGGTAGCCGTGATTCCCGCACGGCTTCTTGAGCATGCCGCCGAAGGTCTCGGTGGCGGGGGGCCCCTTGCGGTCGACCGCGGCCACCATGTCTTCATCGTCTGCGTTGGGGGGTTTGACCCTTGCCCTTGCGGCTCTTGTCCTTTTTCTTCTTCTTCTTGCCCTCCCGAGGCTGGGATCCCTCTGGGTCCTCTTCCTTGCGCTTTCCCCTGCCCGAGCCCTGATTGAACAAAGCCCCGACGGCCTCCTCTCCGCTAGCGAACTTGGTGGCGATGTCCATCAGCTCGTTCGCCTCGGTTGAGTCCGGCGCCCTAGCTTCTTCATGAGATCACGGCAAGTGGTGCCGCCAAGAAGGCCCCTATGACGTCCGAACGCGCCACGTTAGGGAGCTCGGTTCGTTTGTTTGAGAAGCGCCGGATGTAATCACGCAGGACTCGTCGGGTTTCGACGGCAGATTTCGGAGGTCCCATGAGTTACCCGGGCGTAGGTACGTGCCCTGGAAGTTACCTCGAAGGTTCTCTCCAAGTCCGCCCAGATTTGATATGAGGTCCCGGTGGAAGGTGTTCGGCCAGCCCTAGCCGAAGTCGGAGAGGTACAGGGGCAAATTTCTGATTATTACTTTATCATCGTGTGCCCCTGCAAATTGACATGCCAGCCGATAGTCGGTCAGCCATACTTCGGGACGAGTCTCTCCCGAGTACTTCTCAATGTGGTTGGGAGGCCTGAAGCGCGCGGGGAGTGGTGCCCTCCTGATATCCCTTGTGAAGGCCTCGTGGCCCGGTGGATCTGGGAGTACCGGTCTTCCCGGCGCACTTGCGTGTCCCGTCCCGGCCGCCCCCGAGGTGAGCCGCCCTCGGGGCGAGCTCGTTGTCGCCGATTTCTTCTCCGAGGTCGAGCGCCTGCCACGGTCTTGGCGGGGTCTTCTAAGCGCTCCCGAGACGGGGCGGTTGTCGCGTTGTCTGACTAGGCGCCCCGGACCGGCCCTGCCGAGGCCCGGCTTTGTTCAGTCGGACGGAGCCCCCGCCGACTTCGCCCGGACCTCCCCCGTCGTTGTGACGTCACGGCCGATCGGGGGAGGCGGAGCTCCGCCGCTGTACCGCGCCCCGCCGAGGAGTTGTCGAAGGCCCCTGAACGCGTCTTCCCCGGTGGTAGAGGGCTCGGGCATTTCGCACGACCAAGATGGCGGCCGCCGCCACGTTGAGGCGGGCTCGTTGAACGGGCAGCTATGTCGGAAGTGGAGGCACCCCATCGGGTCCGCCGCGACCTCGCCCCGCGAGCCCGGGGGCACCCTCGGGGCCTGCCCCGCTGAGCTTGCTCCCCGCTGGATGTTACGCTCCGATCGTCGTCGTCGCGGACTCGCCGGATGCGGTCTGCGGATCCCGCAGCAGATTCGTCCGCAGCGCCGGGCGCCGCTACGGGCCGGACAGGGGCGGAAAGCCGGGCCGTGCAGCGACTGCGTCGTGGTAGGTATGTCCGCCTCATCTTCGTCGGAGGCGTCGGTGAGGCGGCCATCTTGCTCCCGGATCTCTATATTGAAGCATTCCCGTGGGGTCATAACATCGCCCTCGTCGTCGCTTCCGGGCGCCGAACGCGGAGGAGGTCTCTTCTCCGGACGGCAGAGCGAGTCCGTCAATTCGGGACCAGGCCCCAATCGTGCGGATGAGGAGGCGGGGACGGGTCGTGGCAAAGCATCCTTTGGCGGATGCGCTTCCGCTGCAATCGCCGTGTGGGATAGCGTTCGCGTGATGGGACGGCGGGGGTCTCGGCCCGCGCTCTCTCGCGGCGGCTTCAATCGAAGTTTCCGCCGGCGAGGGATTCTGAGGATACCTTCGGTACCAGCGGCGTGGGACGCCGTTCTCCGGCGATTAGGGTTTCGGTATCCCCGCCGCGGGCAAGCGCCGAGGAAGGATCTTCCCGTGCCTAGGGTTCCCGGGACCTCCCCGTGAGTTGGCACCGGTGGTGCGTCGTCGGATCCGGAATCCGTTGCGTGAACGCCCTAGATGCGCCGGTGGATCCGCCTTGCCCGCCTTGCGCGGCGGCCGTGATGGCGGACACGCCGCATCGGGCGATATCGCCCTTCTTTCCGCCTCGTCATATCGAGGCAAAAGGATCATCTCATAGTTGTGACCGAGCGCCACGAACCACGGCGTCGAAGAGAAGCGGTGTTCAGCGGGGGAGCTCGTGTTCGGCGAAAGGTGGTGGAAACGAAGGTGGAAACGCCATGAGGGCGATGGAGATGTGGATTGCACCGCAGTAGCGTCCCCCTACTGGCGCGCCAACCGTCGGCGTTTTCCGAGAGCACGGGGTGCCGGTGCCGGCAATAAAGAATTTCTAGGTCGCGTGCCTCCTCCCCTAGTGGCGTAGCGCAAGATGGACACGGACACGGCGGGTTTATCCTGGTTCAGGCCAATGGGGCCCTACGTCCAGCGGGTGGTGTCCTGCTCGTGTTACCTCGCGCTCAAAGGAGAGCTTGTAGTAGGGGTTACAAGCAGTGTGAGGGAGAGATGCTGGTCTCAAGCCCCACGATCATGGTAGTGGTGGTCAGTTTTCTTTGGCTCCATCCCCCGCTAATGGGGCATTACTCCCCCTTTTATAGGAGGAAGAGGGAGATAATGTTTACATATGTGGGTGCCTAGGTGGCTAATTCCCCGAGGCTATACTTGTTGCATGTGCGCGGCCGAGGGTTGGTTGGCTTGGATGTCGTTTTTGATGAAGACACGCAGCGTCTTGATCCGGTGGCACGTGTCGTTCCCCCGGTGTGGCTCCGAGGGTCCGTGAGGCGTCCCTCACAGTCCGCATGGCGAGGGGCGCCCTGGGGACGCCGGGGTTGCGGTGTGTCATGAGCCCGAGGGTCCGCCCAACGTGGGCGTCTTGGGCTGTGTTTCGGGAAATGAACAGTGTTGTCCCGGTTTCCCCGTCCGGGCGGCGTAATATGTCACCGGTTCAGCCTTTTGTGTCCCATCGATCGGATTTGGGAAGTGATCTCGGCAGCCGATTTGATCGGGCGTAATCGATGGCCCTGGCGCCTCGTCTCTTTGCGCAGCCGCATTAAATGCAGCTATTTCCCTTCCTCCAGACGGAACCTCCCACGCCCGAGGGTTGAGAGCCGGGTCTCCCTCGGGAGGCGGAGATTTTTCGCCCGAGGGTGGTGAGCTAGGCCACCCTCGGCGAGGCGGAGTCCATGCGCCCGAGGGTGGTGAGCTAGGTCACCCTCGGGCGAGACGGAGATTTGGGTAGAGTCCGAGCCTTGGGTCGGCCGGGTGATGACGTGGAGCGTTCGGTTCTCCGTCTTGTGAAGGTCCCCGACCTTGTCCTTCTCGAGCGTAGTGAGCTCCTTCGTCGTGGTGACTCGTGGCCGCCGTGGGCGGCTCCGTCTTCATGTATGCTTGCCGTGGCTCCTTGGCTTGGTCTGTCGCTGTTCGGTTGTCCTTCTAAGTGGGATGATGGCAGCTAGGTTTTATCGGGCCCCGATGGGCCGGCAGATTCTCGTTGTTTGAGAATGTCTCGGGGCCCAATATTTAGGTCCCCGACAAAGATTAAGCCTTGCTTGGTGTACGGCTAGAGTTATATTTTCAAACGGCTCACGCTTTTCATGAGACAAGATGCTCTAAAAAGACCCGCAGAATGGCCCTACACGCCATGTATTTCATAGTTCAAAATACACTAGTACTGATTTGATTTTGCGAGCACGGGCAAAATCTTTTTTCCGTGGCGGGCACTTTTTTGCCCGTCACGAAAAATACTCCGCCACATCCCGCTTTTTTACGTGGCGGGCGTGTTTTTGCCCGTCACGGGAAAAGATATTTTTGCGTGGCGGGCACCTTAACACGCTTCGCCACGCAAAATACGCTATTTTGCGTGGCGGGCGTGTTAAGGTGCCCGCCACGCAAAATATCTTCCCGTGGCGGGCATCTTAAAAGGCCCGCCACGTAAAATCGGCCCAATAAAACCCAAGGCGAGGCCCGCTATAGGCCCTCGATATAAATACAACAACTTAGGGTTTCACTCCTCATTCGGTCATTCCCCACCTCCTAAGACACCGTCTCTCAGCCGCCCCCCTCCTCCCTCTCTTTCTCTCTCACTCCCTCGCTTTACTCTCCACTTTGCGCACACGGCCCCCTCCATCTGTCTCTCCACCGAGCGACGCATGCATCCATGCGGAGAGGAGGGGACATGCATCCGGTGGGGCGGCGGCGCACTGCCTGGGGCGTCGCGGAGAGGACCGCAAAGATGCAAGGGGGAGGCGGCGAGCGGATCCCGACCTCTCCTCCCGGGATCCGCGGCGGCGTGGGCAAGGTGGCATCGTCCACGGCGGCGGATCGAACTCCCTCCACCTTCGCGGCCGGTGGATCCGGCGCCACCCACCCTCCTACTCCGGCGGCCCTCCGGCCCGGTGGATCCGAGCGCGGACCTCCTGGCGGCGGATCCGGCGCGGCGGACCTCCCCGGCCATGATCGGGCACGCGGGCGATCCGCGGCGGCTGGCCGGCGGCGGCGGCTCTTAAGGCGCGCGGATCGCAGTGGATCGCGGGCGGCCAGATCCGCGGCGGCGCTCCCTCCACTCCGGCGCCATGTGCGAGAGGGGCGGCCTCGATGCGGCGGGCGCGCCTCCTCCCACCCGGCGGCGGCAAATCCGGGCGGGGGCGGCTGGATCCGGCCAAGGGGCGGCGCTCAACCTAGATGGGCTCGGCGGGCCCATGGATGGGCTTGGCGGGCCCTGTCTAGGGTTTTTGTATTTTTTTTTTTTTTTTCAAACCATCCCCGTGGCGGGCGTTGTAATGTGCCCGCCACGGATAAAATCTTTACCGTGCCAGGCACCGTGAGCCCGCCACGCAAAACCAATTTCGCCCGATCACGCAAAATCTTTTCATTACTAGTGATACTTCTATGCCATTTTAGTTAAATTACTAAATTTTCATAAAAAAAAAAAATTCATAAGATCCTTTGAAGTTTGTATAAACTTCTTATAACTCTGTACATTCCTACTAAGATTCAGAAAGAAATTTTGTAGGATTCTAACTTACAGGAATTTCTATGTGGTCATTCCAAACAAAAAATTCACATTTTCAAATCCTACAAAAATCCTATGAAAAGGCTTAATCTATAGAAACTTTAGAGGAAACCCAACATCAAGTCCATCCTCTTGGAAATTTTTTTCTCTGTGTGCATCTCTCTCTAGTTTTTTTGTATCCAGATATTCATTAGAAACTTTTCCTGCATTTTAAGTTTTTGCATAATTACTACATTTTTCCTTCTTATAACTTTTCTGTGAGTATGTTTTAGATTAGATGTCCTTGAAAGAGGGAACTCACATAAATCGAGAAAAAAACGTGAACATGTAATAAAGAGATGCATTGTTTTTTGTTTTGAAACTTAAAGATGCATTGATTTGTTCCCACCCCTGGCAAACAAAGGGATACCAAAGGCACAAACTTTTTTTCCCCACGAACAATGGAGAAAAACTTGATAGAAAGATATGGAAAGATTTTGAGCCTGTTAAATTTGGTATAATATTTTGGCTAAAAGTGGGATGCGTTCGAGGAGAAAAGATGCCGCTGGCGGTTAGCTGGTAAGTAACCAAATGATCTTTGTGGGAAATTACTTGTTGGTCGACCTACGCGAACAGGGCCTTTGTTCCCCTCAAAAACATCATACAGTGTGACTCTTCCGTTCTTGTCCTAGGACAGTCAGCTCCCCATAGTCGATCAATTATTTCTGACCGGATCGACTATGAACAACGTACTCCATTTTTGTCACGGGACAAAACCAAATAGACCGTACATTGGTACATACCCACAGCATTGAGCGCAGTCACCGAGAATCGGCAATGCATACCGTTGGGTTCGATGCATCGTCACGAGCAAGACTGTGCACGGCGAGGCATGCACAGTTACCACTTTACTCCAAGAAAAAGTGTGAGATACCCACGGTCCCAGGCTCGCACGGCCGTGAGCGGCGCGAGAGGCCGCGACCCGCGACGATACAACACGGACGCTGTACAGCCAGTTTCACAGACCACGCAGCACATAAACAGTGCACAGTAACCGTTGCGCTGACGCCCCGCCCCCACCTCCTCAGCCCGGCAACCCGTGGCCCGCCCGTGCACTCGTCGAGAGAAGCGCGATGTCCGGATGCACACGCCCGTGCGCGCGCGCGCGACACCGACACGGCGACTCCCAGACCCAGCAGCAGGCCACAGGCCAGCAGCTAGGCCAGCTGCAGCACCCGGCACAGCGAAGCGAGTCCACACTCCACAGGCGCCCGTCGCGTCCGTGGCAGCACACCGCGGTCGCCTCTGCCGTGCCCGCGGGTTTTCCGCTCCTCCCCACGTCGTCCGCCGCGACAGGACGTCCAACCGCCCGGTTAATTTTGGTCCGGCCGCTGGTCCCGTCCGTAGTCCGTCACAGCACGTCGTCGTGCTCGTGCCCGGCAGACGGCAGTCAAAGCCTGGCAGCCAGCTCACTACAGTACTCCCTGACGCGGCTGGCACGGACGACGAGGGAATGGCGATGGCAGGCGGCCTCGGGGGTTGCCAACTGACCAAGTCGTCGGGCGTCGGGCCCTGGTCTGCCGAGCTCTGCCGGGCGTCTGCCTCGCGTGCACGGTGTGCCAGTAGCGTCATTGTGACCGCATGACGCCTTCCTGCTGCCAGGGGACACGACTCACACGGCCCCTACTCTGAGCTTCTGGCAGTCGGTCTGTCCAGGCTACGCATGCGCTGAATGGTTTTCTTTTTTTAATATTTTAAATCATAATAGACTAATATATTTTTTTCTTAAATACGTAAAAGACTCGCACATCTTTGTATCTAGTAGCAGAGTTTTTTACATCCACGCTTTCGCGTTTCCTGGGAGTTAGGTATTACAATATGCCGTCACTCCCAAGTCTTTCCTCCTAAACGGATTACTCTTGGATTAGACATCTAGATTGCGCGCACCGGCTCGGATTCGTGAATTGGCGGCGGCGCTCATGCGTGGGCGTCGTGTCGCCCGCGGGACTGCCAAGGGCGTGCGAGGTTGGGGAAGAGTTCCATAATGACTCGGCGTCAGTGTGTCGGCCGAGGTCGCCGCCCGAACATGGCCTCGTACTCCAGCTTGGCCTCCACCGTCGTTTTCCCTTGAAGTCGTCGAAGCCGCCCTGTAAGACAAGGGCTTTCCCTCACTTGACGACCGGGATGTTCACGAGCGGCTGCGCCACTATCCTCACGCTCGTGAGAGGAAGCATGGATGAGTGGTCGAAGAACTTGGTCCGCAACGGGGTGTGTGCGGGCGTCTTCGTGTAGGGTGCTCGGCCTTCTTGAGCAACCGATTAGGCGAACCCCCTCGTCGCGTCGCCCGAAGCCTGCAACATCGCCGCCATACCCCGACCGAGGTCCATCCCGACATCCTTGTATGCAGGCACGGGGAGCAATATATGTCGTCATCGTCCAGCGCGCCACGCTCCTGGGTGGTCGCCACGACCAACACAGGGATCTTGACCACTTTCCCATGTGGCGTGACCTCTCCCTCATGCCCAATAGCACGTCCGCTTTGGCGCCACAGGTCGCCCGCCGGCGGTGTGCCTCGTGAGCTAACGTCCACCGTGGTTTGGCCTTATCGCGGTGCTCCCGCCCGCCCCGATCGCGACCCGGTGAGTCCGCGGCTAGGGCCTCCAGATCAATCGGCACCTCCGGTGGTGTGCCGGCTCAGCCGCTCCCAACTCTCGTGCTCCTCCAGCTTCATAGGTGGGCGAGGAAGGTACCAAAGAAGCTCCTTTCCAGGCTTATCCATTAGACCTATTTGAAGAGGGTTGGCCCCGAGGGCTGGCAACGAGCCCTCCCGGACTGTGGCCCAGGAGGCAGGCAACACTGCGGGTCTACGTTGGCCATCGGCGTCATCGGCATTGGGGATGTCCTACCTAGGATGATCGGGGGGCTCGTCGCCGAGCGATGGCAGTGGACCTTTGAGGATGACGGTCCAGGCCACGTCCCTCCCGGTGGCCTTCGAATCAGAGGTCGGTGATCGAAGTCAAAGCCCTCGGTCGGGCGCGGTTGATGCTCTAGCCGGGCGAGAAGACCGCGGCCGCCAAAACCATGGAAGGCTGGTCTGCTTGCGGTGTCTACGCTGGCACGAGCTAAAATATAATATACTTATAAAACAATTTATTTTTAGATTTAAATTGTTTGATTGCGCCAATGTCCAAATCATGCTGTCACGTCATACGGAGTATGCGATAAAGTTAATAGTAATCAGTACAAGCATTTTTATGTCTTTCTATTTAACGTGACAACGTGTTTTTTGTCTCGACAGCTATCTCAACTGTTGAGGGTGCTCTAACGGGCTATACAGTAGGTGCCTAGATGGTGCAATTCTGATGGAAGTTCGAACTGGCGGACTGGCAACCAACGGTGGATCAATAATTCAGTATCTGCTCAAAAATAAAAAAAGTACTCTTCAGTGGTCCTACGCTCCTAGCCTGTGAGTCCGTTGCTCCGTGAGCAGTGATGAACTGGTGACCTGCGATGATGGCCCATGGCCTGGTACAGTGGAGCCTTAGGCCACGTTTAGTTGGCTAAAGTTTTGCCTAAGACCTTGTTTAGATGGCTAAAATTTTTAACCTTTTTCCTACTTTTCTCTCCGTCACATCACATTAAATACATCAAAAGGCGTATGTTTAGAGTATTAAATGTAGGTAAAAAAATAACTAATTACACATTTTAGATGTACATTTCATGGTTCGATTCTTTTGGCCATCTTACTCCATGGTAGGATGATATTTACCACTAACAAACGAAATGTCTTCTGATTGTACGATGTGACATTCGGTTCCAAATATTTGCCATCTAAACAAGGCCAAAGTTTTGCAAATTTTTAGACTCTCTCTCCATCACATCACATTAAATACATCAAAAAGACGTATGTTGAAAGTATTAAATATAGGTAAAAAAAATAACTAATTACACAGTTTAGATGTACATTCGAAAGCGATTCTTTTGAGCCTAGTTACCCCATAGTTGAATAATATTTACCACTAACCAACGAAACGTCTTCTGGTGACCTGCGAGTTGAACCGTGCTTTTGGCAAAACTTTAGCCAACTAAACGAGCCCTTATTTTCAATAATACTCAGAAGTCAGAACTTCAGCCACACCCCATGCTCTGTGTGACGCTGTCTCTCGTCACTGCATAATTTGCAACCAGTGGACGCCAAAAACATGTTCAGCTAATCACACAACGATGTTCTTCAACGGGCGTCGCTGACCCCAAAATTTGGTAATAATTGTTTACGGCTTTACAGATGAACCCTCAGTTACACTTGAACACTAACTATCTGATGTTCTGATCGGTGATCAAGTTCAGGAACAGGACAACTGATTTGTATAGCGTGCGTTAGGACCCACACAGTGTTTCCCGTGTTTCCCGTCAGAGGCCGGTCTTCTTCACCAAGATACCTTCAGCAAGCCTGACCCTAGTTTTTCGTCGGTTTGTGTACACCTCTGCAGTAAGGATCAGCCGAATGCTTTTGCGACCCCAACAACAAGCTGAGCAAATGACACTTGTCAGAGATTCAGGCTCATCTCAATCAACAAAGCGTTTAGATTATAACTTTTAAACAAACAACAAATTGATATTAGAGAATAAGAAACAGCGGTAATTACCCCGCTGAAATATTGTTAATGCCCACCAGGAAATAATGACACAAAACAGAAAGACAGGTCTGTGCAAGATACCTTGCATCAATCCCAGCTACTTCTGTTACGCCTAAATTGCTTCTTCTGTGAAATCACCTTCTTATTCTGAAGTCTCTTCCTTTCAGCAGCTGCAGCACTGTAATTACCAATGGAACAACAAAATTACCACTGTCATTTGCCCCCAAAATGGAACATTTAATCTTTGCAGTCAAGAAACATCCTACATTGATTTTTTAGCGAAATAGTAAAGATTTAGCAATTACAACTACATACAGAAGGTTTCTATGATCTCTTGAAGAAACAGCCCAAACGTTCTGAGCAATAAATTACTAGCAATAGCAACTGCAACACCATTCTTAAGCAACTGCAGTGCGATTCTTCTGCAACTACTAGCAATATGATGCACTTAAACAAAAGAACTAATCTACAAAATCTATCCATTTGACATTAGAAAGTGCAATATTGAAGCATCTCAAAGTAAGTCCATGAAATATCCGAAAGCGGATGATCGTCAATAAACTGTTGCAATGCAGAACTACCAGGAACTTTAGAGTATGAGAACTTTATGAAAATAATATATGGTGTTGCTTTAATTCACTTCTGGAGAAATTATTGAGCACTTTGGCGCAGTCTATCCCATATAAGATGTCAGGGGCTTGGGCAGGGGGTGACGGCGGTGGCTAGGGCATAGAGGCGGCGTGGGGGTGGAGGCGCAGGAGGGGGGCGGCCACGCTGGTGAAGGAGAGAGAGAGAGAGAGAGAGATAGGGAAAGAGCTTTAGCCTGAGCCTGTCTATTACTTGGTTTGATTGATTACATGTTCCAAGTATTTATAGTCCTCATGTATCGGCGGCGGCAGCGACAAGCACCCCCTCCCCTCTCTCCACATGCACGCAGCCCTAGCGCGTGGCACGCCCACCCGGCGGCGCCCCTCCACAGGCCCTTGTTAGCCCGTTTTTCTCCGCCGAGGGGTGCGGCCCGTGTTGGCTGTGTGACATAAGAACTACCAATGGAAACATGACTTAGGAGGAAGCCACTGGTGAATGAAACGGCTTACATTTTTTCAATCTTTTTCTTTTGGTCTTCTGTTGGGGGTGGAGGAACATATGATGCAGCATCAATGATTGCCTGTTCAAGATAGATTTGTGGAGTAAGGCAAGTGATCTAGTCCTAGAAAAAAGATGAAATAGAAGGAGCATACCTGTATTTTCTGCAATGCATCTTCAATGTTGCCCCTAAGATGATAAATCGTATCAATTGCAATAAATAAAAAATGACCAAAAGGATAATAGAAGAATAATTACTTCTGTGTTCTAGTTTTTGTAGACGATATAACAAGCTCTCCGTCTTTATTTATCCTATTCTTCTCCTGTGCATAAAGAAAACTCAAAATATGAACAACGTGTTCACAGGATTTAGAAAAGGGATATGAAAGGAATTAATAAAATGCATATAAGACTAGATGATTATAAAAAAGTGTAAAGGAAACAGCAGTTACATAAGAAGGTTTCTTATACCGCTTGTAATATTCGTTCCTTGATTCTCTCCCCAAGCCAATGAGCTTCCTTAACATTGAATCGCATGTCAACCTTTGTGTTAACTGCAATAAGTACTTAACTGATTATTACTCAGAGATCTCTGAGTTCGTTAGAGGAAACAATGCATCAATTAGGAAATTTACTAGTATTAGGAACCTTATGCTTAGGAATATAAGTTGGATCTGATCTGTTGGCTGGCTGGTGCCAAAATACTCACTATATAGGCAGGACATGCCTCCAAGGGAGATCGAACAATCAAGAAGCAATATAGCAATGAAATTTGACTACCCAATCTAGGTATGATTAAAAAAACTCAACAGGAGAAGCCGTTGACTAGAGAGTGACCAGACCTTAATTTGCCATATTCATCAGCCAAAAGAGTTTAAGCACTTTTGAAGTATGGGCAACAACAATTATCTAATGAATGTTCTTTAGAAAAAAAAAAAATATCCAATGAATAAGAGTGAAAATAAGAAGAAAAAAAAAAATTCTTGAGTGATTGAAATATGAATGAAGCACAGCACTCATTAAATTCTGAATGCAGAAACAGGAGGAAGAGAAAATACAAATGTAAATAAATGTCAATACGATGATTAAACACATGAGAAATTGGCACCAATGGTCTATATGCAATGAGAAAAAAGAGAATGGAGGAAAACATGAAACCTTTATTAACATTCTGACCACCAGGACCACCACTTCTTGCAAAATTAACAGTAACATGATCTGCAGATAAAATGGAGTTAGAACAAATTTTGGCAATTCAAGCACTAAATAGACATGGTCATCAAATTTCAAAAAATAATTTCATAACACTGAAATATTTCATGTTGGACCCACATAATTATCGAGAGAAAAGGCCACCATAAGTTCTATTTCCATGGATATTATCATCTTCCAGTCCCATCTACAGTTCTACACATATTGCAGTTGATGACATACCAAATCCACTCAGGGTCATAGAAAGAGCTCTCAGTCGTTTTCTGTTGCACAGGTAACATCTCCATCTTCAACAATATGTGACAAGAAAATGCATTCTCAATTGTAACTAACCCAGAACATTGCAGAAGATGTTGTGTTTATACTGTCTTATGAACACAAAATACAGTCCTTTTTGGAAACGAGGAAAAACCCCATTTCCATCACTGTAATAACAGAAATACAAGCATTCTGATAACCAGAAATAAAAGGGAGAAAACAGCGCTGGGCAGATGCACTAGGACTAAGCTACTTGATTCAAGCAACTAGCCTAGCACTATAACCCATGCAAACAGTTTAAAAGAGCACAACATCCAGAGCAAAAGCAGCTACAAGCACCCTGGACACACCATTGAACAGAATATGTAAACACCATGGCAAACAGCCAGTTTCATGAGGTAGCTTGTACCCTTATCTGCTTTTGTAAGTTGTACGGTTCATTAACTTGCATGCTACAGCACCGACAGTTTCTAATCAAAGAACGGCGCACTGACAAAATATCATACCAATCATGTTCACAGCTTGTTCGTAAAGTGAAATAAACTTAACATGGAACTAATGAATTAGTAGCGGATACCTTTAAATCGCACAGGCAACTCCCTGGGGGTAGCCATTTCGGTCAAATGAACTTACCACATACGCCCATAAGTTGTTATGCAAATAGGGTCTCTACAGGCTTGAGCCTTGAGGAGACTCAGTGCAAAGCTCCTATAACAGTTTGCACATACAGTGCCCCTTGTGATCATAATAAGTATTAACGCCGGATTCATATTGTGAACTGTGGTACATAAGCTACAGACTACACCAGGTTTGATGCTAGGGTGTGACACTGACATTCAGAAATCAATAAGGTTCTGGATTCTGGAACCGATTGGAAGGCAGAATGAGGACCCAGGACAGCTGTAGTTAATTACCCAGGGTGATCTTAGGGGCAGGGTCGGAGCCCGCCGACGCGGCGCGCTCCTCGGCGTCCCGCAGCACCTGCTGCGTCAGAGCCAGCCGAGCCGACACCTTCTTGCCCCGTCGTCGCCGGCCCCGGCCGCCAAGCACCGGAGGCGTACCAGCCCTGTCCGGCCAACGGCCAGGTTCAGGCACAGGCTCCGGGCAGGGCACGGAGGGGCCTGGAACAGGAGGGAGGAAACGTGGCGGAAACCGAACCGCAGGAGGCTCCCGCCCCGCATGGCGGTCGCCATTGGTCAGCGTGTGTAGGAAGGCAACTAGCGAGCGGCGGAACCAGAGAGCTCGGCCGCACGGCGAACGGGTGAAGGCGAAGCGAAAGGAGGCAGCAACAGCAACCGTCGCTTGGGCCTTTTTCTGGATGGAGTAGTTTCGTTTGTTTTGCTGGTTGGGCTGACTTGAGATGTAGCCCATCTGGAGGACTTCTGCTAATTGGGCCGAACTTAATTCACCACCTCTATAGACCATTTTCCCTAAAAACACAAATCATTGCTATTTTTTTTTGGAAACAACACAAATCATTGCTCATGACAAGAAAACCCAACTAAGTCCCGCAGCTAGTCTATACCTACTAATAAAAGAGAAAATTTTTTTTTTTTTTTTTCACCTTTTTTTTTTTTTTTTTTTTTTTTTTTGATTCTCACACTCAGGCTCTATGGCCTTGTATTGATGAAGAATCTTTTAAGTCGCGAGCACACAAACGTGATACAAACTCGGGAGGGGTCTGTCCAAAATCGATCTTGACCGGGTCCCAACTCCACCCCACAAGAGTAAGATCGTGAGCACAAAATTACAAACTCGTGGGATATGTACCACGGACAAAGACCTCTTCCATCTACGTGTAGAAAGCAAACACAGGCTCTCTCTCGGCTTGTTAACGAGTCCCAAGACCCAACCGAGTACGTACAATTGGTCACGTGCACCTTTCCGAGTCGGCACACGGCTGCGTTGTCCATGTAGTTTGGCAGCCTAGAACTGCAGAGTCCAGACCCGGTGGCGGCAAGCCCGCAACCGCAATAGTGCCCCTGCAGTTTGACAGCCTCGAACTCCAAGGAGTCCAGACCCGGATCGATGAAAGTTTCATATCAGAGGTATTCAAAGCCTTCATGTCGTATAATAGCAGTACTATAGCATACTACTTGATTCATTTTAGTTCAGTTTATATAGTTAAGTCCATTTGTGAATATTTCGAGAAGTTCAGCAATGGTTTAACGTGACTACATTAGACGAAGGAAAAACAAAATAGTACACAAGAGTCTTGATTAGGTTAAATTTGTATGGGTATTGTTTGAAGACAACCATGTAATATAATTCGATTCCAAAAGCGTATTGTAATATGTGACCTTAATTGTTAAATAAATTTTTTGAACCCTGAGTTACCTAGGTGACCGCATAAAAGTCCCGTTACAACAGCGCATGTTTATATTATCCGTGCATCCATGCGGTGCGTACATGACGTGAGAGTCAAGTTCGCCTCCGGCGGCGTGAGTCCAATTTGGATACGGGATTAGTTTGGAGGGTGTAACAAAATCATCATGAAGGAAAGTACAATTCAAATATGCCAGAAGAAAGAGAAAAAAGGAGAGAATTTAGATAGTGATAGTGTACGTGATATCTTAAGATTGTTAACCGAGCCAGATCGGGTTAAGTATGAACCACTATTCTAATCTCCAATTGGAGCAAATCAAGGTGTCACGACCCGAGGAAATAGGGCCGGGGAGGACGGCCCCCGAAGCCCAAGCGCCGCGCCGCCCCAGGGCTCGCGCGCGCCTGTCCCGCCGCCGCCTCCTCCCTTCCGCGGATTCTTCGGCAATTAATTCGGAAATAAAGGAGGAAAATATCTAGGATTATCTTTAGGTGTTTTGGTGTGCAAGGGGCTATCTCATCTATAAGGGAGACCCTTATTAGGAAATAAATAAATAGGACACGCTTGTAAAAGGTATTCCAATCTATAAGGAAACCTTTTAGAGATTGTTTGAGATACAAGTCCCAATAGCCGGGCTATATAAGTAAGGGGTCTCGTAATCTTTCGGGGTAACAAGCAAATAAAGAATTTTATCCCAACTCTCCTGTCTCCCTCCTCCACGCGCGCCCCCCGTGACCCCCTTGCCGCCGCCCCCGCCCCACCTTCACGCGCCCCTTCGCCGCCGCCGGCGCCGCCACCCCGGCGCGGCCACCACCGCCCCATCGCCGCTCCTCCCCCTCCTCTCCACCAATCTCCCAATCTACGTGTCGATTCCGGCCCAATCTAGCTGGAACGATAGCCGGTATCCAGGAGACCACTACGATCCACCCACCACCATGGACGACGAAGCCAAAAACCGATCAAGCACTTGGGGGACGAGTTCGCCAAGATCAGCACCAGGATGGACAAGCTCGGCGATAAGATCGCTATCATCTCGGCCCGGCGATCGGCTAAGCTTAAACTCAAGCAACAACTCCATGACGCCGAGATCGAGATGCGGGCAATGTTCGAGTCGGAGTCCGCGATTTCATCAAGAAGCGGACGGATGGCAAGCAGTAACCGGGACAACCGGGTTAACGGCAGGTGACCGAGAACCCGATCAAGCGCTACCCGAGGCCAAGGACGAATCAGCAGCACATCATCAGCAGGGGCGTATGCGCTGCCCCCTCCTCCCCTTCCGGTCGACACCTTCCAAGGCCTCGCTCCCCGCTTGCACAAGCTGTCCTTCCCCACCTATGATGGCAAGGACGATCCCCTTCCATGGACCAACCGCCGCGAGCAATTCTTCGGGGGACAAGGTACGCCAAGAATGAGAGCAAGTCCGCACGCTTCATATCATCTCACAAAGCGGAGCACAGCAATGGTACATGAGGTCGCCCCAGAGAAACCGGTGGTAGATTGGGCAAACTTTCGCCCAATATGTCAACGAGCTTCGCCCAGCTTGAACGGCGGAATCCGGGTGAGCTGGCCTCGCTAAGGAAGACAGCACCGCCGATGAGTACACTGAGCGTTCGGCACATGTGGCACGGGCGGGCAACCTCGGCGACCCGAACAACAGGTCAACATCTACACAGCAGCTTGGGCGAACCGCTCGGGACGGACGTCGAGATGCAGAATCCCAAGGACATGGAAGCACCCATGTCTCTCACCGGGCGTCTGGCGACACCTCGCCATCCTCTACAACACCGGCAAACCAAGACAAAGGCAAAGGGCGGGGCCTGCGCCCCGACTTTGCGAGGCCGCCCCCGGGCACCTCCCCTCGCCGCCAAAGCAACGACTCGGCCGTTCAAACGGCCGACACCGGAGGAGATGACGGAACGACGCAAGGCTGGACTCTACTTCAAGCGCGGACGAGCCGTTCTCACGGGGTGCAAGCATCTCTTCGACATCACAATCTTCAACGACTACAACGACGACACGACAAACGCCCCACTAGCAGACGTCAAAGAGGAGCCACCGATCCGAAGGTCCTCACCGGGGACCCCGACTCCTCGGCACGTGGTGCTCATTCTCTCTACCTCGCGGTATGATCTCGTGCACACGCGGCGTCAACATCATCGTCGACTCGGGAGCCACGCGACAACTACATCGACCCCGCATGGTGACCACGGCAGCCCCGGGACTCGGTCGGTGCGTGGCCGATCACCCCGGCACCGGGCGCCACGTCTACATGCCGCGCCGCCACCTTCGACGCGATGCCACTATGCCTCGACGCCAAAGACCTTCGACATCGACGCCCACGTCATGTTATCGGGCGAGGACGCCGACGTCATCCTTGGCATGCCTTGGTCGGCAAGCCCGGGACGCGTGACATGGGACTTCACGACCCACGAGCTGCAGTACTACCGTGAGGGTCGCCCGAAAGCACGTTCACTCCGGCTCCACCCCTCGGCGTTGGGGCGCCCCGGCCCCGGGCCTCCTCGGGTCGGGCATCTTCGCCGGCATCCGTACATCCGCTCCTCGGCGTTTGGGAAACGTTCGAGGCATGCGGCGCCTTGGACCTCTACGACACATCTGCTCGAGTCTTCGTCCCGGCTACGCCCAGGGGCGGAGGATCAGCACCTACGCCGCATCGCCCTCGGCGTCACCCACAGCGACGCCGCTCCAAAGATGGACACTCGAAGACGGCCTCCTCCTCTTCGATGGCCGCTTATACCTTCCGGTCTCCTCTCCACGCCGGACTTCTGCGGGCCTTACTTCAGGGCGGAGTTCGCGGGATCGAACTTCCTCGCCTTGAGAGCCTACACGACAAGCCAACATCGGCCGCACCAACCGCCATCCCGCTTGGCGGCATGTGGCCGAGGCGCCACCACATCGGCCTAGCGAGTGGTCGTTTTCCTCGACGGCATGGATCGTCTCTCTTCCTCACCGTCGACAACGCGTCCACATCAACTACGACGCAGAGGGGTGCCCATCAGCTCTCTCCTTCTACGTTCGGCGTTGGCTCCTTCATATACGGATGCGATGATTAACTTAGCTACCACTCCTCCTACTCGCCACGGCAACACCATCCGGCGTCTCCTTTCACTCTTCGTCAACGCTCCTCCCCCGAGTGTTTCTTATTCTGGAGAGCCCACCCCGCGACATGGTGCATCAAAGCATCTTGAGGTG
Organism: Hyparrhenia diplandra; assembly: GCA_015847255.1. Lineage (NCBI taxonomy): Eukaryota > Viridiplantae > Streptophyta > Magnoliopsida > Poales > Poaceae > Hyparrhenia > Hyparrhenia diplandra. Next base: position 87,725 of record JADLZK010008279.1, read on the forward strand.
GGTGTTCCAAGGGAGCTACATCGGCGGCCCGTCGCCGCAGACGGCCTCACAAAGACGAACATGATGTTCATCGCTACATCTACCACGGCTACATCGGCAATCTTCACTACCTCACGGAATTTGATCCCAAGCGTACAAGGGAGAATATGATCCTCGGGAACCCGGTGCGGGGTAGGCTCTTGCTACGAGGTTGAGCTCATCGTTCTAGGGGGCGACTAATCTCCATCCCGGGGTGACCGAATGGACTTTCATCTAGCGTGAGGGCGCCTGGTCGGAGAAAAAAGGGGGAGATGTCACAACCCGGGAAATAGGGCCCGGGAGGACGGGCCCGAATGGCTAAAGGGCGCCGGCGCCCGCCCCACAGGCTCGCAGCTGGCGTCCCCCCCGCCGCCTCCTCCCTTCCGCGGATTCTTTGGCAATTAATTCGAAATAAAGGGGAAAATATCTAGGATTATCTTTAGGTGTTTTGGTGTGCAAGGGGCTATCTCATCTATAAGGGAGACCCTTATTAGGAAATAAATAAATAGGACACGCTTGTAAAAGGTATTCCAATCTATAAGGAAACCTTTAGAGAGATTGCTTGAGATACAAGTCCCAATAGCCAGGGATATATAAGTAAGGGGTGTCCGTAATCTTTCGGGGTAACAAGCAAATAAAGAATTTTATCCCAACTCTCCTGTCTCCCTCCTCCACGCGCGCCGCCCCACCCCCCCCCTTGCCGTATTTCGGCCGCGCCTTTGCCGCCCCCGCGCCGCTCTCCTCCCCTCCTCCTCTCCACCAATCTCCCAATCCACGTGTCGGTTCGGCCCAATCTATTTGGAACCCGACACAAGGCTACTTGCATCACATATAACGAGATGAAATTGAAAGCGCACAAACCAATCCAAAAAAATGTGACGACCACAGACAAAATTAAACGGCCTTGGTGCTAGCCTTATGATCTGAAATTCAAATATAAAAAAGAATTGAAACCCACGAGAATATACATCTTCAGTCCTCCCGTGTGAATACGACTTATACAAATGCTTGTAGAGCGTGTCCGGACATATTATAAAGTCTGCCAAGATGAAATAAAAATGCATGATACAATTGATGAATAAATCTTGAGCTTCATCGTTTTGGACAACAAACTGAACGTCTCGTAGCAACGCACGGACATATTTACTAGTCTTTTTAAAAAAATATAATTCAGCTTCTAAACTTGTACCCTCAGTCCTACAATATACTAGTGCATTTTAGCATCCAAAATTTATCCTCAAATATAATGCATTCTAGATGGAAAAAAAACTTACGCAAAAGGTTTGCGCATATTTAAGCAGAAAAACAGTTAAACAGAAAAACGTGTCGTGAATTAAATATTTTCCATTTATCAGACAATTGCCACTAATCACGTTGATAATGTCTAATTAGAAAATAAAATGAGAGTACACGCGTCTTTTATGTTCTTTCTTAATTACAAGGACGAGGGAGTAGGTTTTATCATATTTTTTCCTTTCTCTGTATATGCACACAACAATTTCTTACTCCGTCCGTATTAAGAAGATAAGAAACGGACAAGCCTCGCTAAAGAAAAATGGACAAATAGACAGCCAAAAAAGGCCAATGACGTGTGACTGACGGTTAAGATAGTTGAGGGTCCAATCAATCTATTCTATTGGGATCCGTGATGGGAAAGTTTCAAGCTTCCAAGGTTGATATCTCATGCCGCAACGCGGGAACGGTCGCTCTCGTGCAAATGCAGCTTCGGCCAAACAAAGAATCCGATCTGTGGTACTCAAACTTACAATCAAGATTAACAGAAACTGTTCGTGATTAATAATGAGAAATGCCAAATAATTCACCCTATATTCAGACAAGCAGCAGTAAACGCAGATCATCACCATGTTTTTAACGAGAACAAGTAAAATCCCCGTGTTGTTTCTACTTCCTGTGCAACTTACCCTACCCTACTGCTCTTACAGCTATCAACCACGTCTGTAGCACTCCCATTGATGTCACTACAGCTACTCCCCAACCCCACGCTGGCGTTGGCGCTGCTCCCGCCATCTCTGTGGCCGCCGGTGCGGCCATTGCTGCTGCTGTAGAAGCACACGACCCTGCACTTGACCACGCCCGCGCCGGCCAGGTAGACGTGGAACCCTGGCGCCACCATCATCTTGACGCTGGCCGGCTCCAGCTTCCCCGCCCGGCTGGCCGCGGCGTCCTCCATGAACCGCGGGTCGAAGCGCGCGCCGCGCTCCGCGCGCACGACCGGGAGCGGCGGGTGCACGGAGCGCGCCAGGAGGCGGACGCCCCACACGCCCTTGGCGGCAAGGAAGAAGGCCTGCAGCAGCGGCTCGGGCCACGCCCGCGCGCGCGCCCACCCGAGCGAGGACACCACCTCGCTCATCTTGGCGCGTCGCAGAAGCGGCTGAGCCCGTCGCTGTAGTGCTTGGTGCCGTGGAGCAGGACCTCCTCCCACGTGAGCACCGCGATGGCGTGGTACGCCGCGAGGTTGGCCTGGCACCGGCCCGCCGGGTCCGGGGTGTGCACGTCGGCGTCGGTGTCCAGCTCGAAGTCGGCGTGGAAAGCGCGGTTGAGGAAGCTCTCGAGGCTCGGGCCGGGGCTGGAGGGGCTGCGGAGGTGCGTGGACAGCGCGCGCGCGAGGTTCCGCACGGCGGCGCGCGCGGTTGAGACGGCGCGGAGGAAGGAGTCGACGGGGAAGGCGGCGGCGGCCGCGGGGGTCGGGAGCACGCGCGACTCGAGGCGCGCGAGCTTGAGCTCCAGCTCGGCGAGGGAGTGCTTCAGGCGCGTGGTCTCCTCCAGCGCCTCGTCCCGCGTGCGCGTGGCCGCGGCGAGCCGGCGGGAGAGGTCGGCCGCGGCGAGGCGCCACTGCTCGCCGTCGTCCCCTGCGCCAGCGCCGCCCGAGGCCGACGTGGCCGACGGCGACGAGCGCGGGGTGGAGCGGCGGGTGAGGGAGACGAACAGCGAGCGGATGACGGCGCCGGGCGACGCCGGCGCGAGGGCGCGCTGCTTGAAGCGGCAGTCGGAGCAGGACACCGCGGCGACGTACGCCGCCGGGTCGGTGGCCGCGTCGCCTCCGCCGCCCTTGGCCCCGCGGGGTGTCTTCTTGCTGGCGCCGCCGTGGCCGTGGTGGAGCGGCGTCGGGACGTGCGCGTACTTCTTGTCGGCCTTCTCCGGCGCCGCCTTGGTGCCGGCACCGCCTCGCTGCTGCTGCTTCGGCTCGGAGGCCTGACGGCGCACCATTGTGCAGTGGAACGACTCAGCTACTCATCAGGCAGGCACGGTCGGCAGAACCGTCGTAATCGTAACAGAGGACGAGGAGGAGGGAGGCACACTTACAGCGGTGGGCAAGGGAGGCGAAGGAGACGAGACCATGGCCACCACGGATGGAGCGCTACCTCTCCCTGCTTCGTGATACGTACAGCTCTGCTTGCGGTGCTCCTCTTTTTGATTGAGATCTGACTGATTGACTAGGTGGGGGTTTTCTGACTTGTAACCTGCTGCTGTGTGAGGCCGGGCCGGCGGGCGGTAGTGGAGCGGGCGGCCGTCGCGTCCCGTCCCCGTGCGCCTTGTGGTGGTGGCGGGTGGGCGGTGGCGACGTCGCGATAGCGCTGCGTCCTGTGGTGGTGTGCTCCCGCGTCCGCGTGGGACAAGTCGTTTTGGGGGTTGGCTTCTCGCTCACGGAGTCGACATGAGGGAGATGGGCCGCGGCGCGGGACGCCGGGACTTGAATGCCCGTCTGGTCGGGTCGTTGGTGCGTGGTTAATGCCCTGCTCCCCGTCTTCCCTCTCCTCTCGTCCTCCCTGAATCTTTGATTACCACCTCTAAGTACTGTCTCCAAGTAGAGCCACAGTAATCTCGTCTTCTTTTTTTTTTTCTCTTGCCCTTTAATCCAGATCTCAAATAGCTCCTGCATTCTTGGAGATGGAGGGCATTAGGCAGGTGCAAACGAAACTATAGGAAACTGTTGCTAGTACGTACTACGCGCTACGTTCCGGTGCTCCCTCGTACTGTCCGTCGCAGCGTGTCACACCAAAGCGTCTGTCGGGACACGAGTACTCGAAGCACATACTAAGCGGTACGGGCACATACTTCAACCGCAATTTACAGATCCTGTTCGTGTCTATGTGATGTTACGTGGCTCGGTGACTCGGTGAGTAATGAAACGAAGCGCAACGACATGAAAAGCCATGCCTGCCAAGAGGAGTCCCCGGAGCTCGATCTGGGCCGGCACCGATCGCCCGCCTGCTCGAATGAATGCCGAGCGGGGAGGGAGTGTGGTGGCCTGGTGGGTGGAGACACGATCCGTAGTCCGAGCGGCGAAGTGAATGCCGCCACCCTTTGTTCCACCCGTGCTCGCGACGGCGATGCCATGCCAGTCGCACTCGCACTCGCGCACTCGCACGGCACCGACCGCCCGGCTCTCCCTTGTCGCTCGCGGCAGACTCGCACGGCGCCGACCGCCTTGTCACTCGCCGACTGTGCGAGTGGCTCGCGCAGGCTGATTGCAGCAGCTCTGACGAGAATGAGATTCCACCCACGTCAAAGCGCACAATTCATAGTTGTCAAAGCGCACAATTCACAGTTCACACTTGAGGGCAGAGGGACAAGGCCGCAGCTAGCGCTTAGAGAGACAGGGATACGTAGAACAATCAGAGACACTCCACAGCCCCAGGCCAGGCAATGTTACGTAGAACAATCAACAATGGAAGCGAAATGGTAGGAGTAAACACTCTCGGTCGCCATCAAAAGATGCATAGTACATCTCATGATGTCGCAGATGAAATTGATTTTTCATTATTATTATAAAAAGTCTACCAGAATTAACAAGTATAGTACATGATAGTAATTGTAGTGATGCTTAACCTTATGTACGTTCCACTATTCCCGCATGACCTGACGACTTTTGCGAGTTCTGTAGTATCTGTGACCGTGACCGTGAGTGAAGTTTAATGAACCAGCGGCCAGGACTGTCATGTTCCTGTGGCTGCTACTAGTACTGTGACGCCTTAGGAATTGAAAGGTTCTGAAACTCGTACCACACGACATTTGCGAGTCCCCGAACTGCTGGATCTGATATATCTTGGCAATTATTATGCACTTGACACTCTAGATGTTGTCGTGTCACAAGCACGAGCAGTGAAAGTTTATACTGAATGTTGAATGTTAAAATTAATACTAGAAGAATCTCAAAACACTGGAAGAAGTTGAGAATTCTGGTTGTGGACGGTAGCACCTGGGGAGGTCAAGAATAGTTTGTTCACACTGCCACGGATAATTCTGCTGTCATTAGGAGCAACCATGTTCCAAAATGTAAATATGAATATAAAACAGAAACAGGAATACAAACAATACACTTCGACATTTTTGTGCTACCAGAACGTAAATGTTCCTAGCACAATGTTACCGAAACGAAGAACGTGTTGTGATCATGTTCCATGTCCATGTTTCTTTTTCAACACAGATGCTAAACGTTTCTGGTGGCAGCGGAATAGGGTCCTCGAAGAGAAACTCAGAAAATCTTGTGGAAATGGATGCAGAAGCTTGTGTAGTTGTGTTAGTAGAGTTCCATGCAGTGCATTTGCACCAACAAGAAAGCCAGGACAACAGGCCTGATGTAATAGATGCCATAGCACGTCCACAGGAAATCCTGTGACATCGACTATGCAAGTAGGTAGTCGTACAGTCGGTGCTTGAATATCAATTGTACACAATCTTTCATGCCTTGTGTGGATACAAATGTATTCACCTCAATCTACATATATTAGAGTAGATTGTTGTGAAACTTAATTTAATTACTCTCCAATCTACTCCAACACATGTGCATTGAGACAAATACACTTACATCCAAACAAGTCTTTTTGTGAAAAATGGAGAAAATAATACGGAGAATGAGAATTGCATGGGTAACCCTTTTATTAAATTGGCACAATTCTCAAAGCACTCACTCAAATGATTAAACATCCCCGGTTAAAAAATAATTGGCGTATTTGGCTGTTCAGGTGTTCAGTGCATACTGTATGTCTGGCCATTAATGTATTTTACAAGTCCTTAAAATTCATGAGATTCTTATTTTCTCCAATACAATTGCCTCTGGATCATCGACAATACTCCGCAGATCAGTTTACTCTTGCACTATAACAAAGTTTAATCCTGGTAGATGCACAAATAGACGCTCTGCAGGAGGAAATTTACCTTGATGTCAAAACCCAGACAGCCTCCATGTAGCTTCACAGCAAGAAACATATCTGGATTTGATGTGTTCAGCAATTTCATCCATACCATCAGAGCTAGTCAGTTCTTGAACCACTGTACCGTCACCCTTGGGGGTGTTTGGTTCCACCTCCTAAACTTTAGTCACTGTCCATTGGATGTTTGGACACATGCATCGATTCTGAAGCATATGACTGACTATTCTTGAACCTCATTCTATGCACAGTCAAATCCTTTGTTTACATATTAGAATAGATTCTTGATCGAATAGGTTTGGTTACAGGCCTCAACATTAATATGTGCCTGGTATTTCTTGAGTATTGATAGATTATGTGGCACAACCCTTTGAATGTCTACTTGTATATTCCCTTTCCAGGCAAGAATACCATTCTGTGCCTGTATCGCAGGAGATAGCCAGCTGCCCAACTTCATCAAAAGCTGTTTCAGATCTAAATGATTTAGGATACCTTTTGAACACTTGCCATCTCTCATGAAAGGACTATTTAAATTAGCTGAACCACACAGACCATATATCATAAACTCCTGAACCAGGGAGAATCCTAACGGATCAGCACTAGGATCAGGTAACTCGGGCAGATATATATCTATCAACATCAGCAATGGAAAGCTCACAGATCACAGCACACTGCCAAACTAGAATGTGAATGAGTTAGCCCACGTTTCTGGAACTCATTTGTATATACGACTGCATACGTGAACATGTAAAATGTCAGGTACTGCGCAATAAATAGTCTAAAAAAATTGCTGAACGAAATAACATAGCAGAGTAGTGGACATTACGTACCTGCATGAACAGGACCAAAAACGTGGCCTTCCTTTATATCAGCAAGGTATTCTTCAACCTTCATATGAAAAACATGAACTACCATATCTGACCTACCAGTAGACTTTTGGCCTTCTTCAAACCGAACTGCCTCTGTGATCTCTGGACACTCAGTTGCAAGTATGTTAACATCAATATGATAGATTGGTAGCAGAAAGTGTTTACAGCATCACTAAGAACAATATCATGATACAACAAACAAATGAAGGCAAGGTGGTAAAAGAGAAGGCGTCAAGCTATATCATTTTTGTAGTCCCTTATAATGATCCAGCCAGAAATTTAACTGAAAGAGTTAAAGGTGCTTTCAGACAAAACAGAGAAGAAGTTTACTTCACAGTGCATTATCCAATGTTCCTGGTAAATGCATCTCTCTCAACTAGCCCCTTTTTAGTGTCCTTCAATGATATTTTGTGTTTAATATACGCCTATACAAAAGCACTAACAACAAAATGGGTTACTCAACCTTTAATATCATGTGGTGCATCCAAGAAAAGCACAATTGTTTGCCACCATGAGCCCTTCTTATATGTATGTAAGATGAGACTAAAAATTCCACAGGGAAAGTATTGTACAGTGCCTAAAGCTTTCTCCAAGCCATCAGTAAGTAGCACTCCAGAAGGATGCTTGCAAACTTGCCATGAATTCAACACAAAAGCTTGCTTTAATGGAGGATGATAAATATACCTTACTGTTCCCTAGAGAAAAATTGAAGTTCACTTTCCCAAGGCTCAACAGTCTTGTTTCACATTAGATCAACGTAGTGACAATTTTTCCTTCCATGGAGTAGATAGCGTTCAACAAGCCACTTTTTCTTGTGTAAGTTACCAATGGTCTTTGCATGAGCATTCACCATTTACGAAGTGATGGTAACGGTTAACATCTCTTATGATAATTTCACGCTGCTCAATCTGTGAAATAAGCTTGATGACAACATGGCAGTCCTCACAAACTCGAAGATTCTTTGTCACAAGCAGCTTTGTCCCAGGGGGTGTACTAATGAGTCCAAATGCAATGGCCAGCCTCTCGCTGTGGCCCCGTACCAAGTTCCTCTTTTCATCATCTTCCACATCATGGAAAACGGGCGTGGTGTCAGGTATATAGCCAATTTGACTGATGAGCCCTTCCAATCGCTCCAACTCTTCATATATTTCATCTGATCTAGGATGGGAAGCATCACCCACAAGAAACCCATGGGACTTCCCTTTCAATTCGATCCAGCTACAAGCAATTATCTTTTTCAAGCCTCTATCGGTCATCAGCTTCCTCACCCTTGCAGCTTCTTCCCATTTCCCAGACTGAGCATATATATTTGATAGAAGCACATAATTACCAGCATCTTCAGGCTCCAATTCAATTAACTTATGCAGGGCGAATTCAGCTAGCTCAACATTTTTGTGAATCTTACAACCATTTAGCAGCGCACCCCATATCCCTGAATCTGGCTTCACCAACATTCCTTTAATAACATCAGATGCTTCTTCGAACCTACCAGAGTGACCAAGAACATCTACAAGGCAGGTGTAATGCTGCACTGTTGGCTTGATGGAATATACAGTCACCATCAGATCAAATACTTCTTTTTGCTTCTTGTACCATTCCTCCATGGTTACATGCAGATAGGACCCCAACAAAAGTAACATGGTCAGGCATCACTTGAGCCTCGCTCCGCATTCTGCTAAACAGCTCCAATGCATGATCAGCATGGCCATGCATCCCAAATCCACAGATCATGGCATTCCAAGAAATAAGCTCCCTGTGCAAGAGTTGCTCAAAGAGAACACGCGCCACCGTAACCCAACCACATTTGGCATACATGTCCAGAAGGGAAGTCTTCAGCTTGTCCTGTAACCCAAACCCTCTCCTCCAACCGTACCCATGTAGCTCCCTCCCTCTAGGCAGTGCAGCCGCGTCAGCTGCAGCTGATATCGCACTCACCAGAGTGGCGATTGTTGGCACAATGCCTTCAGCCGCCATGTTACGGCACAGAGCGAGCGCCTCTGATGGTTGCCCATTTTGCCCAAATGCTGCAATCATGGAATTCCACACCACGGCGTCCCTAACTGTGGTGCCATCAAACACCGCCCGAGCCTCGTCCACGCAACCACACTTGGCATACATGTCGATGAGGCCTGCACACACAAACACATCTGCGGCCCAACTCGTGCGCATGACACGATCGTGCACCTCCCGGCCAGCGCCCAGGTCCAGGAGTGCGGAGCACGCCTTGAGAACCGGCGGGTACGTGAAGTTGTCTGGTTCCATGCTGCCACAGGCCAACATCGCGCGGTACAGATCTATTGCCGCCTCGCGTGGCCCATCGCGCGCGTAGGCACGGATGAGCACGTTCCACAGGAAGACGTTCCCCTTGTTGGGCATTTCGTCGAACAATCGACGGGCGAGAGACAGATTGCCGCAGCACGCGTAGAGGTCGACGAGTCTCGTGGCGAGGGCCGCATCGAGGCCAAGGCCCAACACGAGGAGCCTCGCGTGGAGCTGCCGACCGGGCCGAACGGCTCTGGAGAGGACGCAGGATCGGAGGACGGTGGCGTAGTTGTTGTGGTTGTACGGAGATGGGCACGGGGAGAGGAAGGCGGGGCTTTGGGCAGGAGGTGAAGGTGGAGATGCTCCATTGGGTGCAGGCCGGAGATGGCTGGTCGTTTGGAGGGATGAGACGGGGAGGAGGCGGCAGAGGCATGCCGGAGACAGCGAGGCTGTTGATTTTGAGAGCATGGATGGCAGCATCTTCCGGCCTCGCATACGGCGGGCGATGCCGCGATAGTTGTTGCAGGAACTATGCCAAGGGTGTTGGTTGGGACGTGGCTTTTGCAAAAAAGATTTGTGATCACGTGATTTTTGTAAAAATAAGCTTTGTCAAAATTTGTTGTGAGATAGATGGGGCGTGTTTGGTTGAGTTGTTGTGGCTTTTAAAAAGACCCTCACTTCAAAACGGGCCCCACATGTCATGCACACATGTGATTTCTTCCTCCTCTAGACAGATCTTGGACATGCCGTGTCTTTGCTCCCATGGAGGCTGCCATCTGCTCTGTTCTTGGGCTGGGAGTGGAGAGGGGAGGGCCACCGTATGAATGGAGGAGGCCAGGCCGCTCGCCACAAGCTCGTCGGACCGAGAGGAGGTGGCCGCTTCGCCGTGCTACCATGCACTCCGGGAAGGCCATGCGCGGCGCCTCCATGGCCCGCGGGTGGATCTGCCGGAGCAGCCGGGCGGGGTCGCCCGCGGTGGAGTGGCGCCGGCCGGCCGAGGTGGGGGCCATGCTCGCCGGGGAAGGCCCGAGCTCATCGGCGATGACCATATCACGACGGCCGGAGAGGAGCGGGCCACGGCGGATCCGGTACGCGAGCAACCTAGGGTGGAGCCGGTGAGGGGAGGCGGCTGGAGCTCGGGCGCCGAAGAGGAGAGGCGGCGGAGCTCGGGCACCGGATAGGGAGGCGGCGGCTCGGGGCGGCTCCCCGTGTCGGGAGAGGGGGCGGCGGTGGAGCTCTTCCCTACCGTCGCGGTGAAGAAGAGCGAAGGAAGAACTACGAACAGAAGAAAAGAAAGAAACGAACCGGTATGTGTATAACGAGTGGTAGGTGGGTAATTTTATGATCCAAAAGCAGGTAAAAGCGGGTCCGAAGCTGCTTTTAAATTTGTACTAGGCAAAAAAACAGCTTTTTGATCGTGGCTTTAGGAGGCAGACCAACCCCTTTGGTTGAGCTTTTGGCTTTGGGGGCAAAAGCCACGGCTAAAAGCCCAACCAAAGGGACCCTAAGTCGTCATGAGGCCTCCGTCCGCGGAGGCAAATTTCAAGGACCCGGTCTTTCAAATCTGAAAACACCACATCCTTCACGTGACACGTAGCCTTCACCAATCCTAAAGCAGCTTCCCCCGTTTCCATCTTTTCCATTACCAAACGTCAATACGCAGACGCCGTTAGGTCACTCACGGTGCAGAAATCACCTTAGAGTCTATCTCTACTAATTATACTGTCATGTAAGCATTTTGATGACATGGCAAGCAATTTAATGAAAAGAGAAGTGGAAAAAAAAATGAAGAAACGACGTCTAAGGCCATGTACAATGCGCAGAGCGCTTATAAACGATTATGGCCTATTTTTGGCAAAGATGTACTCCACCATGCACCAAATCGGGCGCTTAAGGACGGCAGCGACGCTCCGCTAAGCATCGGCGCCAGGACCGGCTCTGGCTCGATCTTATGGAGGCGGGGCACTTGGATGCGGCACATGCAGTCAGTTAGTTGAACCCTAAAGATAGCTAAGCGCCTTCAATTAATTTTTTTTTCCATTGTAGCTAAGTATGCTTGTTTTTTCTCTCACCTCGTTTCCATGGATCCGGTACGCCATCCCATCTCTGCGCATGCCTCCCCGCTCCACGCATGGCTCCCCTCCCCACGCCCCGCATGTGTTCTCTAAATAGGAAGTTGCATGTTTACTTTTACATTCTATGTTTAGCTGGACGCATGTGTTCTCTATGTGTGTTCTTAAGCGATGAAGGTCTTTCCGTCCCTCGTGTGTTCGCGTGCGTGTGTTCTTGAGCGATGTCGTGAGTTGCCGATCGCCGTCGAGCTGCAAGCAGCCGACGCTAACATTTTTCCTTGTCTCTCCCTGCTGGTTCGTGGCCCAAAAGATCCAGCTACGGAGAGAAGAAGATTGGTTGATTTTCTCTGTAGACTTCATGTACAAAAATTGCACTGTGGAGAATAGTTTCTTGGTACGGAGTCCAAAATTATAGAAACTGCTCTATGATTTCTTGCACTGTTCAGCAATTGTATTTCGACATTCAGATAAGTAGTGCATCTGCAGGTTAGAATGATCTGTGAATGGTCCTATAATGTTACACTGATTTATCATTGATTATTACTTGCATCAATCTCATACCTGAATATTACAAGTTACACTTTGTGCATTTGCTGCTTCAGAGACCATGCTCTTGTCTTTCAAGCAGACGGCAGCAGGAGCAGCTTGGGGTTAATTCCAACTCAATTGTGTTGTGTCATTTTCAAGCAAAAGTGAACGAGCTATTTAAGTCATCATTTGATATTCATCGTTTCAATAGTTTATTTCCTTTAGCGTGTTTCACGAATGCAGCTTGTGTGCCCTGTTTTGTATTGACAGAACTTACATATACTGCTTCAGATTCTTAAAAAAAAACATATATTGCTTTGTGGTGACAGTAGCATTTTTATTTTCTTCTTCTTCTTTTTTTTTATCTCAATTGCTCTGTTATATTCAGAAAATTAGTTGCCTCACATCTCCGTATATAGATTGAGTCCGTGTATATAGTGCCGCACTGCCAGATGTGAATAGTCAATTGTATCAATCTCTAACTTTAGACTTCCATGTATTTTTCTGTAGTGATGTAGTGAAGGAGCGTCCACATCTGATTGCAAGGAAGCTCATCAGAGTCCAAACCCAGAACGCAAGTTAGGAAGCTTTGTAGCTTTGAAAACGAATTGCGTAGTAATAAGAAGGCTCTTTTATTTTGAACTGCTTTGTTATAGCAAGGTGTACAGATACTACAAGTTGTAATATACACATTGTAATTTCTTATCTGACATAAATATAGCTTTGAGCCCTTTGAATTTTTTTTTTGTGTGATGCACATCCAGACTGTTCTTCCATTGTTGTACTACAGTTGTTGCTTGTGTATGAGTTCTATCATTTTCAAGGACTAATGTCGGTTGTTTTGTTCTATGAGATATAGTTCCGCTAGGTGTTGTCTATCTATGCTCTCGTGATGAGCAGATATGTTACATCTGTGCATCTTCCAATTTGCGGGCTTAAGTGACTTCCTAGATCGCATTATGAGAAGTATGTGTTGAAATGGTATTGTATCAGGGTCAGTAGAAACTAGGACATTGTAATCCCTAAAAAAAGCTATAATATACCTATCGAAATGAATGATTTTGCGATTAACTCAGTTAGAGAAGTCAGACCATGAGTGAACAACTCTGTCTATTATTGATTATCAAAGCTAAGGCTCAGTTTTTCTTCTTATTAATTTTCAGCATCTAGTCTTATCGATTTGTAGGTGGAATGAAAAATCCTCCTAGAACTAAAAAGAAGAAAGGTGTCGTGGTCTAATACCACGGTCACAGTAATCGACTGGCTAATGTGTGCAACGATGGCCTAACTCAAGGGACAATAACACATAGTTTATCTTTGGTTTTGGGGAAAATCGGGCTCCCTAGTCTAGCCGGGGTCACTATCTCGAGCTCAAGGCTCGTGATCGGGGACGAGTACAAGCGAGGTTGAGAGGGAGCGGGGTCCTGTGTCTCCGATTGAGGCGAATGCCAATATCGTGTGTGTGGTGTGAAAGTGGAGTGTAACTGAGTTGCTTGCCTTCTCCGGTGGCCAAAGGACCCTTTTATAGTCGCAAGAGGATACATGGGTGCCACTAGGGAAAGGACTAAAAAGATGAGACAATATTAAAGAAAAGGGGTAAAACGTATAAATGTCGGGTGGCAGAGCATTGACAAAGGAAAAAAAAGTATACTATATTATGAGTATGACCGATCAGTAGTTTCAGTCTTTCAAAGATATAAATTTACTGAACCTGTAACTCATTGCAAACTTAGCTTTGGCAAAAATAGTTTGGCAATTTTCCTATTTGTCAAATGTGAAATGCAAATTACAAGTTAAAAAGAATTCATCTCCAACAGTTTGCATAATTCATGGCCAAACTCGGATCTAATTTACATCGGAACCCTAGAAGAGAAACAAAATTATGTTTATGCCCTTCCACCTCTTCTAATACGGCCGTGAATGCCAACGCGTGGAGCGCATAAATGCGCCAGAACGGCCCTGATTTGCCAACACTCACTAAATTGCCAACTCCAAATGCCAAACTGTTGGAGGAAGTTTTTGGAGGTTTTTGGCAAAATTTGAGAATGCCAAACACAAATGACAAACTGTTGGAGTTGTTAGTTGTAGTGATATAGTGAAGTACAAAATATAAATCACACTCAGTGTAATGTTAAACATGTGTAATATTAAAATGATTTTCATTGACAAGTAGATCCGATGCTCACTAATATGCTAATTTCAGAAAGTTGGACAAGCCATGGCTGCCACTGCTCTGTTACAAAGCTGCCAGATTAAGGCCATGGCTGCCATCTTCTCATATCAAAATACAATTCACAATCAAGTTGCTGGGAATTAACTTCTTACCATTCCATGGATTAAGCATTCAATGGACCAATCACCAAATTCATACATGACCTGCATAAATGAGGGGAAAAAATCGAAGACTTATTGTGCCGATAGATAAGGGAAAGTTTTCAATGCTCATTAGGAATAACTACTTAGGAATAACAAAGAGAGGGAGAGCAGGGCGAGGGCGAGCACACCTGCAAGATGGGAGGCGAGAAGGCGTTCGTATGGGACCGGGGCGAGCTCACCTGCAAGACAGCGGTCGCCGAGCTTGCTGCAGCCATGGCGACCATGTAGAACAGAGAGAGGGAGAGCAGGGCGAGGGCGAGGGCGAGCTCGGCGCGGCGAGGCGTAGCCGCGACGGGGACGGCCGGCGTGGCCAGGCGAGGCGAGTCCATGGCCGTCACTGACGAGGCGGGCCCAAGGCTCGGCGAGCTAGCGGCACTCAGTTGATCGAGCCTACTATGTATGAAGAAGTGACATCCGAATATCTAGCTGCCTAGTCAATTCGCGCTCGTTCGGTTCCATGTGCCAGTCCATGCTTCAGATCGAGAAGCAGGCAGGCTGATCAATAAGCAGTGATGCTGATGTACAGATACGGTGTCGTCGACAGCGATACAGCTAGGTAGACAGGTACTAGACGAGTACTGAAGGACCGGCACCTAACCTATTGCCTTCAACTGTACGTCGTCGCTGCATCGATCGCTCGCATTGATACTCGCAGGGAGGGACGGGTACAGTACGTCGTGGCCTACCCCGGTCGGGCACCGCCGAATCACACGAGAACCAGCTGTCAGATCGATCATGCACGCGACGTGATTCAAAGCCGCAAGCAGCAGCGAGCGAGATCGGGATCGGGACCCTCTGTTTGCATTGCCTGACCGACGACGCAGGCTGGCAGTACCCCAGTTCAACAATACAGACCTCTTTGACGGGCCAGGCGCCCCGGCCCCTATGGATGGATTTTTAGCAAAAATCAGTGAAAAATCCCTGTTTTTACTGCCGTATAACACTAATGACCTCATGAGTTTATAACGTTCAAGACCCTGGTGACTATACGTGGCTATGCTTTTTACCCCAGCAGCGGAGAGCTGCGTTTTTCTCCCCGTTCGGTTTACCGCGGTAAATCGCGGTTACCGTTTATACCGGTCCGGTCCGGTTCTGGGACCGGCCGGTATAAAAGAAGTCAAATTCAAAATTTAAAATTTGAAAAAAAATGTTGAAAAAATTCTGTAAAATAGTTCGTGATTTATAGAAGCCAATGGTATAAAAATTTGTCAAATTGGAGTTGGTTTGGTATAAAAAAATTTCAAATCTAAGTTTGAAAAAAAAAAGAAAAAAAAATACTTGGCCCGGCCCATTAAGGCCCATTAAATCATGAAGGTCAAAAAACATACTAAACACACTCAAATTTAAGTAATTTTGACATCATTGGATTCTACAAATCATGAAGTATTTTTAGGAATTTTTTTAGCATTTTATAAAAAAAATTACATTTTGAATTTTGAAAAAACCGTTCAAACTAGCCAAAACGGCTCGGTAAACCGCTCAAACCGGCGGTATAAATTCCAAACCGCCCGGTTTACCGGATTTTTACCGTTACGCGGCCGTTTGAATTCAGTTGAATTCAAATTTCAAACCGTCCGTTCTACGGGCGGTTCACCGAAACGGACGTAAAACCGTTCCGGACCCAAAGCGGTTTGAAGTGTCCGGTCGGTATAAAAACCTTGGCGGAGAGTACTGCACCGTGTGCGCGTCGTACAAGTTGCACGGGGTGTGATGGATGCGGTCCTAGGCATCAACCCAACGTCCCAACCCAACCCAACTACTGGAGCTAGGGCGGCGGGTGTGTCCAGCTCTAGTATTTGATTTTGCTCTCAACGGCCACCGACGAGACGACCGCTGGGATCGATAGTCGGTGGGTGAGATTATGGAGCTACGACGACCTAGCTAGTATGCCAAAATAATCTGAATTATTTCACTATAATACCCTGATCTTAGTTCGTACTTCTTCGTTATCAGTCTGCAGTGCGTTCGATCTGTCACCATCGCCGGATACAGATCCAAAGGACGGGGGGCGTCCCATGGTCCAGGCAGGTCCATGATGCCACAAAGACAATAGAAACCTCGCTCAGGTTGCTGCTACCCAAGTCATGGACGGACGATGAGGACCACCGTCCACCACCACCACCGATCGGCCGTGTCAGGCGGCGCGCCGGCCCCGGCCCCGCGAGCAAACAGCACATGCATCACGACGCCCGTCGCCGCCTGGTCTTCAGGCAGGGCAGGGCATGCCGCATGCAACGCCAAACGGCTAGCAAAGTCCACCGGCGGCGCACAGTTCTCTCATCTCATGCATGCACATGCACGCAGGGCGGCATGCAGCCGGCAGGCATGAGGCAAGGCAGGGCGGACCGGCAGTACTAGTGCGATTTGTCAGCGGCTGTGACTGTAGGTAGTGGAGTGGGCAGAGCGGCCGAGTGGCGTCGCCTGTGCGCGCGCGTGTCCCCGCGCTATGCTATGCTTTCGTCGCGCCAGTCCAAAACGCCACCTCTTTGCGGCCGTCACTCTCCCGGACGTTTCTGGTCCTAGTTTTGTAGCTTGTAGGGTCTGGATCTCAGCACGGCCTGAATCATCATTTTACACTTTGGGAATTTTGGTGAAAATTTGGCACTGTACCAAACCGAAAATCTTAGAAGACGTTTCGTTTGTTTGTGATAAATATTATCCTACCATAGCGTAAATAGGCTCAAAAGAATCGATGCCAATGTACATCTAAAGCGTGTAATTAGTTTATTTTTTAACCTACATTTCATACTCCGGACGTGCGTCTTTTGGTGCATTTAATCTTCGATGTGATGGGATGTGATGGGAGTGCGAGGGAAATTTTGGAGGGAATCTTTGGGCTCTAAACACAGCCTTAACTTTCCCAGGAGGGAAGTCCCTAATGATTTTTTTTCTCTCTCGAAGTACTAGTACATGTGGTGCCGGTCACTTACGGAAATCTTTCCCTCCGTTCACAATACTTTGCGATTTTTTGATTTCATATAAACTATGTTTATTTCGCTTCGTCTTATTCAAATTTTTTATGTAAATTATAAAACAAACAAAACGTCATTACAATATCTTTAGTGATGTAATAAGTCATAATAAAAGTGGTAATATTTATTAAAAAAATTGAATAAGGCGAGGTCAACTTCTGATTTATATGAGTTAAAAATGCAAATTGTGGAAATGAGACTACTACACAAACAAGCAAGGGAACTGCGCTTCGAATTTCTTGATGAATTTCTTGATGCCGACATGGGCCATGCTGAGAAATGATTACGTCCATGCAGGCTCTTTTGGGACGGCCTGATGATAATAATGTCAACTGATGATACGAAAACTGCCACTTCGGATCGCACTATCGCAGCTTTGTCACGTCAACCAGCTGTCAGCTTGGTTTGCCTTTCCCTGTTCCCTGGCCGATTGCCCATTTCCTGCCTGTGACTGATCACTGATCCTCCTATGTGGCTACAGTACGTGATAAGGGCGCAATCTAGCTTCTCTTTCCGCTTTCCAGCATCATGAGTACAACTGTGGATTTCCACATCTTCAGAAGCTAGCTCGGCCCAACAACAAGGCCCAGATTGAAGCCCGAAATGGATGCATCATAATTAGGCCCAATGCTGAATCTAAAACTACAACTACAGTCCGAGATCATCCCCAAAACAATTTCGCTATTTGTCGGCATATTTTTTTTATCAAAAAAAAAAAGAAAATTTGCCAGCATATTCATGTTTTCGCGATAAAAACTGCTGTGACCGAGTTACCGTCGCCTCTTTCAAGAGATTAACTTGCGCAAGATTAGATTAGGCAGTAACAATGTTACCAACAGGCAACAGCGCATGAGCAATGGCAGCATGTACTCCAATTCCAAAAAATAAAGGCAACATGTCGCGGTTGTTGTTGCCTGTCCGTTCGGAACAATACAATCCACTCTTTCCGCGTTACTCTTTGCAGCGCACACTCCTATTATATGTACAAGAGACTTTGCTCTTTATCTATCTTTGGTAGGTTTTGTTTTGGTACTGAATTTGTTAGATTTCACTATCCACCAATCTAAGCTAACGCACACGCCAGTAATTTTAAGGAACATACTCCTAAGGTTTATTAGAAATTTATGTACATATTTAGTGACTAAAACTAACAAAACATAGTTTATCTATGCTTTTGTCAAAGTGCTTCTTCTAGATCTGCAATCCGTACAACGCTCCATAATCATTGTCTAATGAGAAAAAGAATGAACGGCACAGCTATATGCAAGCTTACATTCGTGGACGTGACGAACAAGTCATTTTTATCAGATTCTTTTTCCCAACCAGACAAGTCAGAATGAAAAGGCCGCTTTACATGAGAGGCAATGTGAGCTGTTTTTGCAAAATGACCCCGCCGTACCAGGTCTCCCGTCTCCATCATGGCTTTTTTTCAGACTTGCGGAATGAACGGGTGGCAACTACAATTTAAATTTTAAAAAGGAGTCACACAATGCGATTTCCCGATTTTTTTTTTTTTAGTTTATTGATACCTCGAGCTGCCTCTGCACGCGCCATCAGTCTGGGATATTTTAACGAAAACCGAAATCGAACCGAACCGAACCGAAACCGAGCCAAATTGTCGGTTTTTCGGTTTTCCGGTTCGGCCGTTTCTGCATCTGAGAGGTTCGGTTTTCGGTTCGGTGTTCGGTTCAGGCTCCCCGAAAACCGAAGAGCCGAACAAAACCGATCCTTAGCGAGACCTCGTCACCTCGCGTCGTATCCTCCGGCCGTCCCGGATAACTCCCGAGATAACACTAGCGACCCTAAAGGCCCAATCGGCCCAAGACAACACACGTACCTACCCTCCACTCCCACAGCACTGCCTCGGGCTCAACAACACGAGTCGAAAAAAAAAAAGCAACACAAGTCGTCATCTTCGATGCCTCGATTCGATGGGTAGGGCGGCTGTGCCCCCAAAACCTAACCCTAGCATGCACTAGAGCCGAGCGAGGGAGTGGTGGCGGGCCGGTGGCGGCGCACATCGCAGCGAGCCTCCGGCGGCGGCGGCGCGGCGGCAGGAGGAGCCGTGCATGGTCACAAGCCTCGCCGAGCAAGGCGTGCGACGGCGTCGCGGCGGTCTTGCGCGGGTCTCGCGGTGGCGGCACGTGGAGCTCCTCGTCTCGCCATGCAGCTCGTCGATCTCCTTTCTCCCTCCGTGTCCCTTCGGTCGGTTCGGTTTGCACCAAAAACCGAGCTAAAAACCGAAACCGAATTCGTCGGTTTTTCGGTTTTGAGACACAAACCGAACGGTTTTCGATTGTTGAGAACCGAAATTTATATAAACTGAAGAAACCGAACCGAATTTTCGGTTTAAACCGAATGCCTAGACTGAACGCGCCAAATCCATTTCGCCAGACGCGACGATCGTCCTCCCGGCTTTCTTCCCTGGGAAGACTCCCCAGTACAGCAGAGTCAGCAATCCCCATGTCCCATGTGCATGTGGTCGCCACTTGCACCCTTTTTGGAGCTACTACCACGATGACCATTTTCCAGTGTTCACGAGTGTGGACACGTTCCAGGCTTCCAGCAGCTTGGATGCCAAGACATTGCACGGGAAGACCACGGCCGCAGGGTCCACGGTGCAGAATCTTCCTCTGCACACTTCGGGGGTTTCGAATCCGAACTCCAGGGACATGTCATCACATATATAAAGGCTCGAGGCGCCAAGATCGTTCATCATCCAATACCACCACCTGACTGCAGAAAACTTGCCTTCATTTTGATCTGGCCTCTTCCAAGTTCCAAAACCCAACGCACAGCACAAAAATATGCTGAGCTCGACTGTGGAGCTCATCACTCTCTGGGCGTCGTCATCCAGCCCGTCGCTACTGGCCTTCTGCATCTCCCACCTCATCATCGCCGTCCTCCTCCTCGGCGGCCGCGGAGAGTGGACGCCTGGAGACGCCGAAGCTGAAACGCTGGATGGCATTCATGTGCAAGGAAAGAAGAGGAGCGGCCGAGGACGGGAGAGTCCAACTCCAGCGGCTGCCGCTAGCGTCGTCGAGCACAGGCCTAGATGTGCTCACGATGCCGACGGTCGCCCCAAGGGGTGCGTCGCCGACGTTGGCACCGATGCTGTCCAGGTGAAGGCGAGCGAGAAAAGCAGCGGAGCAGAGGACGATATGGTACAAGAGAAATGCTGTGACGATGAGGTAGAGGATGAGCTCATGACGCGGGCCGAGGAGTTCATTCGGAGGATGAACAGAGTTTGGATGGCAGAAAACGTGCGCTTCCGCTGATGCCGATGTGGTGGCGGTGATGGTGACTTGTTGCTATCCGCTTGGGAGTTGGTGTGGTTGTTCTCTGCTATGTACGCTGCTGTATATTACTCAGAGAGAGGAGGAAGAAAGTCTGAATGAATCTTTTCCACAACTGCAGATCAATACTCTTGCTTTTCCTGTTTTGCATGTCTCTTGACGGATCGCGACCACCTGTATGCTCAAATTGTAATGGCATGCTCAAATTGTAATGGCGTAGATACTCAGAAGTCAGATCGATCCATCGGCGACGATGACGACGGACGAGAAGCCCTGATTGCGGCAGGGGCTGGAGGAGTGTAGAGGAAAGAGGAAGGCAACCAGTCTTTTTCGAAAGGCTATTTTTAAAAAAAAAAAAAAAAAAAAAAAAATCAGCAATGTAGTAACACCACATGCTAATAGATAGATAGATAACCAATAGTTCACCACATCAACAGAATAGTAATATCATCACATACCAGTACCAGATAATAGCAGTAACATCCTAATAGATACACAGATACTCGCTCCGTCCCCGAGAATAAACGTAGTTCTCGCTTTCCGAGAAAGAAACTGTCGGTAATTATATATTAAAATAGGATAATATTTATATTACATAATTAGTATCATTAGAAAGATATTTTGATCTAGTTTTTAACAAATTTATTTAGAGATTTAAATCTTGTATGTATTTTTGACAAATCGAGTCGAAACTTTTTGGCACAAACACCCAAAACTGCTTTTAATTTGGGACGGAGAGAGTAGATGCAGAATAAACACCACCACCAACGAAGGCACAATGCACTCACTTGCCCTCCACCTCAACAGCCTGCTTGGGAAGAATGTAAAGCTTCAGGACGCCATCCGTGTAGTCGACGCCGATCTCAGCGTACCCCTGCTCCTTGTGCTGCCTCAGGCAGTCCTCCTGCAGTCGACCGGTAATCGAGCTCGGCTTTGGTGTCCTGGAGAAACTCTCTCAACTTGGGGTTGTCTTGGTACATGGAGTCGGGAGAGGACTAATCTTCCGCATCGGACGTTTCTTGATGCTCGATGTAAGAGTCGGGCATCCCGTGCTTGGTCATCGTCAGGGGGGGCGACCGTCTCGGCACTGTCTTTGCTCCCTTGGCTTCGCGCCCCTCCTTCGCAAACTTGTACAGCAAGGCCCCGAGTTCGGATCCGCCGCCACGCCTGTCTTGGAGCGATGCTTGTCCAGGAAGGCCTTGTCCAGGAAGACGGCCTTGGTGACGCCGATCCCGCCGCCGACCTCCTCCTTGTTCAGCCCGGCCTTGGTGCCGCCGATCTTGGGGGTGAAGGTGCCGGCCGCCGCCTTGGTGTCGCCGATCTCGGGGGTGGAGCTGCCGGCCGCCTTGGTGCCGCCCGATCTTGGGGTGGAGTAGCCGACCGCATCCTTGGTGACGCTGATCTCGGGGGTGGAGATGCGGCCCCCGAGCCTTGGTCACGCCGATCCCGCGGGTGGAGCGTCCGGCCACTTCCTTGTTCAACGGCCGAGCCTTGGTGACGAAGACCCCGCTGGTGGAGCCTCCGGTCGCCTTCTTGTGGGTGAATCTGTTGGTCACCTCCTCGTTCATTTCGGCCTTGGTGACGAAGATCTCGCCGGTCAAGCTGCCGACAATCTTGTCCCTCATCTCGTAAAACACTGGACCGATCCTCCCTCGATGTCGAGTCGGCCTGCATCTTCACCGACCCTCCCCGGTGTCGAGCTGCATCTTCCCCAACACCCTCGTCACCTCCTCCGCCATGGCCCCTCCCCTCGAAACCTAACCTCTCTCCTCAAATCAAACCCTAGATTTGAAAATAGGGATCGGGCGGCGGCTATGGTACGTGTTCAAGGCAACCAGAGTTACCACTTGCGCTTTTCAACCTTTGGTGCATTTTCATTTATACCATTATATGTGGTCTCCGGTCGTTCATAGCATCGGGTAAAGAAAAAAATAACGAAAATAGTATGGAATCATGCATATATATAGAGGCTATTGGCTATGGTTTCAAAACAACACTAGTGCTTGCATGAACATAATTGCCGAGTTGGCGATATTTGTCACGGAGGGTGAAAGTGAAACCAACAATGTAAAGACTATAGGTTATGTCCTTTGCTATACAATCTCAAGATCGACATCACACATTCTTTTGTTGTGAAACGTATGTCAGTTGTTATAACTTTTTGTTCTTTTCTGTCGTCATAACAATAATTTAATACAATAAATATAAACGGAAAAAATACAAAGTTACAAAGTAGAATGACTATTTACAATTTTGAATGTTGATGAGTACATTGTAGAGCTCCAACATATATACACTGTAGACATATTCAGGGTGGGGAACGCCTCCCCCACCGGTGACACTTAAAAAAACATTGTAGACCATATTTAGAGATATACATGACTACTTACTAGTTTGGACTAAAACTTAACCAAATTACATGTAGTTGGCTAACAGTAGTTGAAGATTTGGCTACAGAAATAGATCAACTACTCCCTCTTGTTTGGATGCATTAGAGCAAATTTTAGCTAACTAAGAGCATCTCCAAGAGTGTCATATTTTGTTCCTAAAACATTGTTTTTGCCATTTTCCAAATTAGTATGGTGACAAAAAAAGAGACCATCTATCTCACTTTCAAAATATGTGGTCTTTTATTGTGTCGGCGCCAGTCTTGATTCCCGACGCAATTAGGTCATCGCCGCCGCCATTCACCGCCCCGCCGACCTCCAGCTTGCGAGGAACAGACCCGACAAGTCCAAAAATTTAGCTTCGTTGTAGGTCTACAAATACTTTCAAATACTTAGGACCGGCGTATTTGTGCAGGAACCGGCGGCACCCTGCCACGGACGGCTACCGCTCGTCTCTCTGGTGCCTCCTAGCTAGAGGTGGAAGGCAAAGCATGAGTTGGACATCTATGAATTTTAATAAATGAAATAAAAGTTCAAATTTTGGTAGGGAAAAATGAATTCCCAGTTCATAGCCAGTGAGAGGGTACTAGCAGCAGGAACAGTAGCATGCAGTGACAAGCAAATTGCCGGTGTACCTGGATGAGCAGAGCAACTATGCCGTAGCGGCAAAGAAAAGACGCGTGGGGAAGAGATGCGGCGCGAGCACTAGGACTACTAGTGCGCAGGGGCGGATTCAGGGGTGGGCTGCCCGGGCTGCAGCCCCGGGAGCCTTAAATCACGTGTAAAGTACTGTTCATGAGCCTCTAAATCACCATTATTTGCTTAACTCTCATGCTAATCTTAGTTATTTAGCCCTCCCCGAGGAGCTTTTTTCTGGATCCGCCCCTGCTAGTGCGTGGACAAAGCTTATGGCTCGCGCGGGGGGAAGAGATGCAACCCAAGTTAAAAACAGACCTTACGGCTAAACTGAAGTAGTAAAATATATGGTTTAATCTACCCTACTAATGCACCAACTTCTCTCGTATTCAAATCCATTCAAAATGAACCACCGGATGACTTCTCAACCTTATCTCTCATTACTTATTCACCATTTTATCAAAAGTATGGACATAGTCCCCCACCCGCCCATCATCTCAAGCGCGCCCGCAGACTGCGCAAGAATCAAGGGGACTTTCCTTTTACCCCTCGCACTTTCCCTCTGCACACTGCCTCTCCTACCTTTCCACCGCCAAGTCAATCCCTCCGCTCAGGGCTTATCCCCTAGTAGGAAATTGGTGGCCGGGCTGAATAGGATGAACTATATCTCTAACCACCACTGTCAATCTAATTATCAAGACCTTTGTAAATTGTAATGATTTTTGTATATGACATTTAGCAAACATATTGCTCTGATTTTTTTGATATTTCTAGCAGGTTTCACTTTGGGTAACAGGATAACTCCATAAATTTTTTTTTGTTCGGTGTAACTCCATAATTCAGCCTCCATAATTTTAGGTGACCCTCATGCAGGAGATGAAGCATATCCAGAGTGTCACATTTGATTTTCTCCCATAATGTTTTTAAAAACTCTATGGTAAGCCATTTGGCCCTGGTGCAGTATTTCCTTTTATCTCTTTTATAGCCTCCTCTAGCTCTTTCAGGGTGAATGGTCTGGTGAGCCAATCACTCTATCCTGCGGATATTTGTTGTTCCACAGACCACGCATGGCTTGACCAGCTGCCAATGAGTCTAGAAGAAGCCAGCGTTAAATCCGTCAACACCTGGCGATTTGTTTGGAGCCATCTGAAAAAGAGCCGATTCTACCACCGTTTCTGTAAATGGCCGTTCCAGTAGTCCCCTCATCTCCGGTGAAACCTTACGAGGCACCTGCTGACATATCAGTTCAGGTTGGAGGTTATCTTGTGCTGAGAACAGGTTCTGATAGAACTGACAGGCAAGTCGCTCAAGGTCCTCTTGCTGAGTGAAAGTATTGCCAGCATCATCTGTTAGCATTTTGATCCTGTTGGTCCGATTTCGTGCACGAGCCTTTGTCTGAAAAAGGTCATGTTCCAATCACCTTCTCTAAGCCAAGAAATTCTTGAACGCTGATGTTTCCGTAAGCTAGGACATCAGCAAGCTTAGCGACAACTTTAGGTTCCTTCGCCGTCGGCCCCGGTATAAAGAATTGCATCTAACTCCAAATCTGCACGTAACCCTTTCACCCGTTGCTTGACAAAGCCAAACACCTCTCTGTCCCAGGTTTTAAGAGCACTTTGCAAAGACAATAAAACATAGTATACAGTAGAAAGATCACAAAAGCCCGAATGTGGGTCCTAAGTCTTGGATACATCTGGAGATGCTATAACAAAAGCCTGAACCCACATCGTAAAGTATATGGGGTACTTTTGGAGATGCTCTAACAATAACAATTAGCTCTTGCAAACAGGTACTTAGCCTGACTAAGATATAAGAGTTTGGCAAAAATTCACTTAGATAACGCCATAACGAAAAAAATATCATTTCACTTAGATTAGTTTGCCATGGCTCAATCAATCACGGTACGTAGCTCAGCACTAGCAACCAGAGTTCAACCAACGACGCGGTCCGCAGCTTAGCATAGCAGCCAGCAAATTCCAAAAGTACTTCTCATACATTTTTTTCCAAAAAAAATTACTCATGCCGTAGGGCCTGTCCGGCGTCCGCCTCTACAAAAACAAGGCCACGTCGCATAGTAATGCAACCGTGTCAGTAGCTCACCATGGAGCTCTTGAACCTCTACACGGCGTACACGCTATGTGCCATCCTCATCGTGTCTTCCCTGTACCTCCACTTCCTCTTCGCCGGCAGCCGCCGCAACCTTCCCCAGGCCCCGCCCGCTGCCTCTCGTCGGCAACCTCCTTGACCTCGGCGCCCACCCACACCGTTCCCTCGCGCGACTCGCGGCGCGCCACGGCCCGCTCATGGCGGTGCGCCTTGGTTCGGTCACCACGGTCGTCGCATCCTCCGCGGACACCGCGCGTGCCATCCTACAGCGCCATGACGCCGCCTTCTCCACGCGCTCTGTCCCGGACGCTGCCCGGGCGTGCGCGCACGACGAGCACTCCATAGGCTGGCTCCCGCCGGGGGAGCCCTTGTGGCGCGCCATGCGCAAGGTGTGCTCCGCGGAGCTCTTCGCGCCGAAACGCCTCGACGCGCACCAGGCTCTCCGCCGCGACAAGGTGCAGCGGGTCGTGTCGCACGTGGCCGAGCTAGCGCGTAAAGGCGCGGCCGTCGACGTACGCCGCGTGGCCTTCACGACGGCCTTAAACTTACTCTCCTGCACCATCTTGTCCGCCGACCTTGCGGACCTTGATGACCGCGGCGCGTCGGGTGAGTTCATGGAGGTGATCAAGGCGTTCCCGGCGGCCGTCGGGGCGCCGAACTTGTCGGACTTCTTCCCGGCAATTGCGCCGTTGGATCCGCAGCGGCTGAGGGCACGCCTCGTGAGGGTGTTCAAGAAGTTGCACGCCATTTTCGATGAGCAGATTGAGCGGCGCATACAGGAGCGCGCCACCGGGGATCCACCCAAGAACGACTTCCTGGACCTGTTGCTCGACTACCGCAGTGCGGAGGACGGCCGGGGCTTCGATCGGCAAACGCTGCTGTCATTGCTTACGGTAACTCATCCTTTCTCCATTGCACCACAACATACAACGCTGGGTGTTTTTGGTTCAGCGGGTACTAACATTTTTCTCTTTCTCAATTGAGCTTTCTACGTTATAATTAACGTTTTTCTCCATTGCACCACAGCATATAACGTTTTTCAGCCACGGAATTGAGCTTTGTACGTTATGTCTTATTCAAGGACAAGATACTAACGAGTCACGACACCGCCCAATTAACTTACCTCTCTCTCGAGCTCGCATAGCAACAGTTGAGAGAGTCGAACGGGGGGCCTCCGGTCTCCAGCGGCCAGGTCGACAATCTTCCTCGCCTCCGGTGGCCTTCGAGCCTCAGGGAGGTTGTGGAGACTGCTGCGCTCTCGTCGGTTGGAGTAGTAGATCCTAGTACTTCTAGAGTTAGGTTTCTAGTGGGCGGCGTCGAGACGGCGGCGACAGTGGCGCCATGATGGAATAAGGTCCTCTCACACTCTTCCCCGTATCGGCGACGCTCTGCTTCCGGTGCCGGCGACGGGTGCGTGGAGGTGGGGTCTGCCCGTGCTGGCCTCAGGAGTTTGTGCGGTCTCCGGCGGCTCCGTCACTTCGGTGGCGACAATGTCGGTGGTGTCCTTCGTCAAGGATACACCGAGAGTCGTGGGAGAAACGTCTAGTTGGAGAATGGATCGAGCTCGAGTTCCTCCGGCGTGTGTCATCGACAAGATTCGATCCATGGTCGGAGGAGCTCAGGGCGTGTCCCCGTCCTATGTTTGTCCATCATCGTTTTCACCCCGACTTTTGCGCCGGGTGGCTTCAGCGGCTCTTCTCAAAGCTTCATAGCGATCGGGTTCCTCCAGAGCTGGGGAAGCCAGGGCGTCTTCTTATTCGATGACGTCGACTGGTGAGGTATCGGCGGCGGTGGTCAACGATGGAGGCTTCTAGTGACGTCGGGATTCACTAGGTCCAAAGGCTCACTTGCATTTTCTGTTTTTGTTAGGGGTCTTTGAGAAATTTGGGCGGGACAGCTGTCTATGTATCCTCCTAGTATGTATCTGTGGCAATGTTCACTTTCTGAAAATTGATCCAAAAAGTGCTACAATATCCGTCACATCGAATCTCTTATCGCATGGATGAGACATTAAATGTAGGTAAATAAAAAACAAATTGCACAGTTTGGCTGAAAAGTACGAGACGAATTTTTTTGAGCCTAGCTAGTTAGTCCATAATAGGACAATAATTATCAAATACAAACAAAAAAGTGCTACAAGAACCCAACCCAATATATTTCACCAACTAAACACACCCTGTGTGAACATGTATATGTACGTTTTTTTCTTATCAGTAATACATGTACGTATTATAAAAAGAGGAAGGTACTAACATTTTTCTTCATCCCGGGTAGCTGACGAGAGAGAATGCAATGCCAAAAAAAAACAAAGAGACAATGTGAGAGAGAAGAGTCAGGAAATACACTGTTGGTTTTCAGTTTTAACATGCTCAAAATCGGTTCAACACACAATTAAGCAACCTGCATACACATGTCGAAATATCTAACTCTACTTTTCATATTTTTCTGCAGGATTTATTCACTGCCGGGACTGAAACAAGCGCAACCACAATAGAATGGGCAATAGCTGAGCTGTTACGGAGTCCCTCGTCGATGGCGAAGGCTCGTGACGAAGTCGCACAAGCGATCGGCCCCAAACAAGAGATCGAGGAATCGGACATAGGGCAGCTCAAGTATCTCCAGGCCATCGTGAAGGAAACATTTCGCCTCCACCCTCCGGCGCCATTGCTGATGCCCCGCCAAACCGAAACGACGACGGAGATCAGAGGCTACACGGTGCCAAAGGGCACGCGCGTCCTGGTGAACGTGTGGGCGATCGGGCATGACAGCGAGCTGTGGGCTGAGCCAGAGAAGTTCATGCCGGAGAGGTTCCTAGAGAAGGACATCGATTTCCATGGTAGGGACTTCGAGCTCGTGCCGTTTGGGTCCGGCCGGAGGATATGTCCTGGGCTGCCGTTGGCTACTCTCATGGTGCACCTGATGCTCTCGACCTTGCTACATCGTTTTGAGTGGAGGCTCCCGACAGACGCGGAAAGGAATGGGGTGGACATGTCAGAGAATTTCGGGATTACATTGGGGATGTCAACACCACTTCAAGCTATAGCTAAGCCGATTTGAACCGTTGTCATAGCATGATTGATTGTTTTAAGGCACACCATGCGTCCATGCATGTTACAGATACTTTTGTTTGGTGGGTGATTTAGTGGTTGATTTTTGGGAAACTTTCTCTGATAGCACCGTAATATGTGACTAGAGAATCTCATAATTCAAATTCATGCATGTTCAGCTTTATACTTGTAATAATGACATGTTCCTTTCTTTTACTGTTGTTATGTTATCAACTTGATAAACTACATGATCAACTAGTCCAATAGGTCAACAATATGAACAACTAAGTAGCACACTACGCTTTAAGCCCAGAGCCCTGCACTGTAATGACTTCACGTCTCGAAAAACCGACAATTGCTGATCCATCTCAGGGGTGTTTGCTTAATTAGTCCTAGGACTCTTAGTAAAAAGACACTCAAGGAGGTGCTTCTAGGAACTTTTTGAGGTGCTTCTAGAAACTTTTAGCAAAAAGTTCCAAAGCTCCCTAGGGATTTTTTTAGCCCCAGCACAAAAAAAAGTCCCCGGAACCCAACACCCCCTTGTAGCGCGCAGTCGCGTAACGTGTGCATGGCTGGGCATGCGGCACTGCGACTATCTGATGCCAGCGGCTGCCGGCTCGACCGCTCTTAGAGGAGATGAAGACGAATGTTTTCTCTTTTTACCTCAAATTTAGGGAACGCCACCACAACTTCGCACGCCCACCCGAGTGTCTAAGGAATTGCCTTGCTGCCAATATGTGCAATAACCACACCCGGCTGCATTCTTAACCAGAGTTTCTCATATTTCATTTTCCAAAATATAGTGTTTGCTAACTCCTAGGTTAGTTTGAAAAAAGAGAGAGAGAAAAGATCATCGCTAAGAGTTTTCTATATTTTCATCCTAAAAGGGTTTTCTCTGCACTTTTTTTTTCCTACGATTCAGTATTATGTTTAGCATTAGAACCCTATTGTTTTTGAACTCGTTTAAGCGCTTTTCTCACCTGGAATCCCAAATTTGTCTTTATACATGTTTAAGCTCTTCCACCTCCGTATACGCGCTCAGAGACCGCGCGTATATTTTGCGCGCAGGTGAGAGTGTGCTTTGCCAAGTGTAGAAAGATAGAGAAGAGATGTGAGAAACTCTTGAAAACGATTCTTTCTTTTTTTTTTCTTAAAAAAATATAGATGCAGAATATATATGAGGCACTCATGAAGATGCTCTTAGCACTAGCAACCAGAGTTCAACCAACGACGCGGAGCAAACTCCAAAAAGTAACTTCTCATCCGATTTTTAAAAAAAAAGTCCTCACACGTTTTACTCGTGCCGTAGGTCCCTGTCCGGCCTCCGCCTCTACAAGAACAAGACCATGTCGCATAGTAATGCAACCGTGTCAGTAGCTCACCATGGAGCTCTTGAACCTCTACACGGCGTACACGCTATGTGCCATCCTCATCGTGTCTTCCCTGTACCTCCACTTCTTCTTCGCCGGCAGCCGCCGCAACCTTCCCCAGGCCCCCGCCCGCTGCCTCTTCTCGGCAACCTCCTTGACCTCGGCGCTCAGCCACACCGCTCCCTCGCGCAACTCGCGGCGCGCCACGGCCCACTCATGGCGGTGCGCCTAGGAATGGTCACCACGGTGGTCGCATCCTCCGCGGACGCCGCGCGCGACGTCCTCCAGCGCCACGACGCCGCCTTCTCCACGCGCTCCATCCCGGATGCCGCACGTGCGTGCACCCACGACGAGCACTCCATAGGCTGGCTCCCACCGGGAGCTCCCGTTGGCGCGCCATGCGCAAGGTGTGCTCTGCGGAGCTCTTCGCGCGGCAACGCCTCGACGCGCACCAGGCCCTCCGCCGCGACAAGGTGCTGCGGCTCGTGTCGCACGTGGCCGGGCTGGCGCGCAAAGGCGCGGCCGTCGACGTACGCCGCGTGGCCTTCACGACGGCACTAAACTTGCTCTCCTGCACCATCTTGTCTGCCGACCTTGCGGACCTTGATGACCGCGGCGCGTCGGGTGAGTTCATGGAGGTGATCAAGGAGTTCCCGGCGGTCGTCGGGACG
The DNA here is from genome assembly GCA_015847255.1 of Hyparrhenia diplandra. Classification (NCBI taxonomy): domain Eukaryota; kingdom Viridiplantae; phylum Streptophyta; class Magnoliopsida; order Poales; family Poaceae; genus Hyparrhenia; species Hyparrhenia diplandra. Next base: position 118,508 of record JADLZK010008279.1, read on the forward strand.
CCGAACTTGTCGGACTTCTTCCCGGCAATTGCGCCGTTGGATCCGCAGCGGCTGAGGGCACGCCTCGTGAGGGTGTTCAAGAAGTTGCACGGCATTTTCGATGAGCAGCTTGAGCGGCGAATGCAGGAGCGCGCCACCGGGGATCCACCCAAGAACGACTTCCTAGACTTGCTGCTGGACTACCGCAGTGCGGAGGACGGCCGGGGCTTCGATCGGCAAACGCTGCTGTCATTGCTTACGGTAACTCATCCTTTCTACATTGCACCACAAGCTGGGTGTTTTGGTTCAGCGGGTACTAACATTTTTTCTGATTCCTCAACTGAGCTTTCTACGTTATAACGTTTTTCTCCATTGCACCACAACATATAATGTTTTTCAGCCACGGAATTGAGCTTTGTATTTGTACGTTATGTCTTACTCAAGGACACGGTACTAACGACACCGTACAGGGGGCGCTCCAGTCACCACCAGCGAGGTAGGCAGTCTTCCTCGCCTCCGGTGGCCTTCGAGCCTCGGGGAGGTTGTGGTGACTGTTGCGCTCTCGCCGGTTGGACTAGTAGGTCCTAGTACTTCTAGAGTTAGGTTTCCGGTGGCGGCAGCATCGAGACGGCGGCGACAATGGGGCCATGATGGAATAAGGTCCTCTCGCACTCTTCCCCGTCTCGGCGACGCTCTGCTCCGGAGCCGGCGACGGGTGCGTGGAGGTGGGGTCCGGCCATGCCGGCCTCAGGAGTCTATGCGGTCTCCGGATACACCGACAGTCATGGGAGAAGCGGCTGGTTGGAGAATGGATCGAGCTCCAGTTCATGCGGCGCATGTCATCGACGAGATTAGATCCATTGTCAGAGGAGCCCGGGGCGTGTCCCCGGCCAATGTTCGTTCATCGTCACTTTCATCCCGGCTTCTGCATTGTGCTCTTCTCAAAGCTTCATAGCGATGGGGTTCCTCCAGAGCGAGGGTAGGCGTCTTCTCATTCGATTGCGGCGATCGGTGAAGTATCGACGATGGCGGTCAACGATGGAGGCTTCTAGCGATGTCGGGATTCATTGGGTCCAAAAGCTCACTTGCATTTTCTGTTTTGCTAGAGGCGTTTGTGAAATTGGCATCTGCTTCGGTAGTCCTCTTTTTAAAATTGGCACGAATCTCAAAGCAGGCAATTAAAGGAATTGTTTTTTTTTCTTTTGCACCGGTTCTGTGGTTCCTGCCTAGCTGGGATCAGCCCGTCCAAGACCAGCCCATTCGTAGCCCTAGACCTAGTCCAGATCGGAATCGGAATTAATGTCTGCGCTCGTCTGCGTGACTCCGTCGTGAGTCTCCGTAGCTCCGTCCGCCGCCATTCACGTACTCGTCACGCGACATCGGCCACGGGAGACGACGCCTAGCGCCGCCGTACGGCGTGCACCCGGTGGCACGATGGGATGGTCTTCTTCATGCACGACATCCTTGAGGCACGAACCCGTCGGCGCGCGCATCGTGACCGGCATCGTTGAAAACACCACGATCACAGGGCATGCAGCTTGTAGCTCCCCTTCGCGCGGCCCAACAGCGTTGTGCTGCCACTCAACAGTCAACAGCGGCGCGAACGTCAACTCCGACGCGGTGGGAGCCATTGACAACAACACCGTGCATCTCGTTCCTCCCGGGCCTTGGTGTCCCGGGCTTGGCAGCCTCCCCGCAGGGCACCACGCTGCAGAAGCTCCTCTTCAGAACCATGACAGTGGTGGACGACGAGCTGACAGAGGCGCTGGAGCTGGGGTCGCGTGAACCGTGACGGACTGAATCGAGGCGGACGGAGCTACGGAGACTCGCGACGGAGTCGAGCGCAGACGTTAATTCCCATCTGGACTAGGGGGCTGCGCAGGCTGCGCTCGGGCTGGTCTTGGTCGGGCGGCTGAACCCAGGCGGGACCCAGTGCAAAAAAACATAAAACATTAATTTCTTTAATTACCAGCTTTGAGATTCGTGCTAATTTCTAAAAAAAGGACTACCGGAGCAGAAGCCTGTGAAATTTGGGCAGGACAACTATCCATGTATCCTCCTCGTATGTATCTTTGTGTACACGTATCCGCACGTTTTCTTTATCCAGTAGTACAGGTACGTATTATAAAAAGAGGAAGGCACATACATTTTTCTTCTTCCCGGGTAGCCGACGAGAGAGAATTCAACGAAAAAATGGAGAGACAGTGACAGAGAGAAGAGTCAGGAAACACACTGTTGGTTTTCAGTTTTAACATGCATAAAATCGGTTCAACACACAATTAAGGAACCTGCATAATGTCGAAATATATAACTCTACTTTTCGTATTTTTTCTGCAGGATTTATTTACTGCCGGTACTGATACAAGCTCAACCATAATAGAATGGGCAATAGCTGAGCTGTTACAGAATCCCTCGTCGATGGCGAAGGCTCGTGACGAAGTCAGACAAGCGATCGGCCCCAAACAAGAGATCGAGGAATCCGACATAGGGCAGCTCAAGTATCTCCAAGCCATCGTGAAGGAAACATTTCGTCTCCACCCTCCGGTGCCATTGTTGATGCCTCGCCAAGCCGAAACGACGACGGAGATCAGAGGCTACACGGTGCCAAAGGGCACGCGCGTCCTGGTGAACGTGTGGGCGATCGGGCAAGATCGCGAGTTGTGGGTTGAGCCGGAGAAGTTCATGCCGGAGAGGTTCCTAGAGAAGGACATCGATTTCCATGGTAGGGACTTCGAGCTCGTGCCGTTTGGGTCCGGCCGGAGGATGTGTCCTGGGGTGCCGCTGGCTACTCGCATGGTGCACCTAATGCTCTCGACCTTGCTACATCGTTTTGAGTGGAGGCTCCCGACAGACGCGGAAAGGAATGGGGTGGACATGTCAGAGAATTTCGGGATTACATTGGGGATGTCAACACCACTTCAAGCTATAGCTAAGCCGATTTGAACCGTTGTCATAGCATGATTGATTGTTTTAAGGCACACCATGCGTCCATGCATGTTACAGATACTTTTGTTTGGTGGGTGATTTAGTGGTTGATTTTTGGGAAACTTTCTCTGATAGCACCGTAATATGTGACTAGAGAATCTCATAATTCAAATTCATGCATGTTCAGCTTTATACTTGTAATAATGACATGTTCCTTTCTTTTACTGTTATGTTATCAACTTGATAAACTACATGATCAACTAGTCCAATAGGTCAACAATATGAACAACTAGGTAGCACACTACGCTTTAAGCCCAGAGCCCTGCACTGTAACGACTTCACGTCTCGAAAAACCGACAATTGCTGATCCATCTCAGGGGTGTTTGCTTATTTAGTTCTAGGACTTTTTAAAAAAGACACTCAAGGAGGTGCTTCTAGGAACTTTTGAGGTGCTTCTAGAAACTATTAGCAAAAAGTTCCAAAAGCTCCCTAGGGATTTTTTAGCCCCAAGCACAAAAAAAGTCCCCGGAACCCAACACCCCTTGTAGCAGTCGCGTAGCGTGTGCACGGCTGGGCATGCGGCACTGCGACTATCGATGCCAGCGGCTGCCGGTTCGACCCGCTCTTAGAGGAGATGAAGACGAATGTTTTCTCTTTTTTTACCTCAAATTTAGGGAACACCACCACAACTCGCACGCCCACCGAGTGTCTAAGGAATTGCCTTGCTGCCAATATGTGCAATAACCACACCCCGGCTGCATTCTTGACCAGAGTTTCTCATATTTCATTTTCCAAAATATAGTGTTTGCTAACTCCTAGGTTAGTTTGAAAAAAAGAGAGAAAAAAGATCATCGCTAAGAGTTTTCTATATTTTCATCCTAAAAGGGTATTCTCTGCACTTTTTTTTTCCTACGATTCAGTCTTATGTTTAGCATTAGAATCCTATTGTTTTTTTTTTTCGTTTAAGCGCTTTTCTCACCTGGAATCCCAAATTTGTCTTTATACATGTTTAAGCTCTTCCACCTCCGTATACGCGCTCACAGACCGCGCGTATATTTTGCGCGCAGGTGAGAGTGTGCTTTGCCGAGTGTAGAAAGATAGAGAAGAGATGTGAGGAACTCTTGAAAACGATTCTTTTTTTTTTCTTAAAAAATATAGATGGAGAATATATATGAGGCACTCATGAAGATGCTCTTAGCACTAGCAACCAGAGTTCAACCAACGACGCGGAGCAAACTCCAAAAAGTAACTTCTCATCCGATTTTTTTTTTAAAAAAAAGTCCTCACACGTTTTACTCGTGCCGTAGGTCCCTGTCCGGCCTCCGCCTCTACAAGAACAAGACCATGTCGCATAGTAATGCAACCGTGTCAGTAGCTCACCATGGAGCTCTTGCACCTCTACACGCTATGTGCCATCCTCATCGTCTCTTCCCTGTACCTCCGCTTCTTCTTCGCCGGCAGCCGCCGCAACCTTCCCCAGGCCCCCGCCCGCTGCCTCTCGTCGGCAACCTCCTTGACCTCGGCGCCCACCCACACCGCTCCCTCGCGCGACTCGCGGCGCGCCACGGCCCGCTCATGGCGGTGCGCCTCGGAGTGGTCACCACGGTCGTCGCATCCTCCGCGGACGCCGCGCGCGACGTTCTCCAGCGCCACGACGCTGCCTTCTCCACGCGCTCCGTCCCGGACGCAGCCCGAGCGTGCGCGCACGACGAGCACTCCATGGGCTGGCTCCCGCCGGGAGCCCCCGTTGGCGCGCCCTGCGCAAGGTATGCTCCGCGGAGCTCTTCGCGCCGCAACGCCTCGACGCGCACCAGGCCCTCCGCCGCGACAAGGTGCAGCGACTCGTGTCACACGTGGCCGGGCTGGCGCGCGAAGGCGCGGCCGTCGACGTCCGCCGCGTGGCCTTCACGACGGCCCTCAACCTGCTCTCCTGCACCATCTTGTCCGCCGACCTTGCGGACCTTGATGACCGCGGCGCGTCAGGTGAGTTCATGGAAGTAATCGAGGAGTTTCCGGTGGCCGTCGGGGCGCCGAACTTGTCGGACTTCTTCCCGGCAATTGCACCGTTGGATCCGCAGCGGCTGAGGGGCGCGCCTCACGAGGGTGTTCAAGAAGTTGCACGCCATTTTCAACGAAAAGATTGAGCGGCGTATGCAGGAGCGCGCCGCAGGGGATCCACCCAAGAACGACTTCCTCGACCTGTTGCTCGACTACCGCGTCGCGGAGGATGGCCGAGGCTTCGATCGCCTAACGCTGCTGTCATTGCTTTCGGTAACTCCTTTCTCCATTCCAACATAATGCTGGGTGTTTTGGTTTTTCTTCAGGTAGATGTGGTTTTCTACACAAAAGTATCAACACTACAAGTCTACAATACCAAATCAGTTCTATTACTAAATTCATCGTAGAGTATATCCATTTATGATATTTAAGTTTTAAAATTTTCCTTAAGACATTTTTTTAAGTTCGTCCAAATCTAAACATATTTAACTAAGAAAACAAACCCAAGTACATTCAATTTTGCAACTGAAGTGTACTGAATAACCACCTGTTTTCGAGGTGGAAAACTTGTTCATTGAAGACAACTGCCCGTGGAAACTTTGCTTCCAATTTGTTCATTTGGACAGTGCAATCGTTTGCTTCGTTCTCAGAGCGTCTTCGTTAGATTAAGAATAAGTGATCCAATCTCATACACTCATGAATAAAAGGAGACTGAAGGCAAAAATCAAGCAAAAGCACATGGTTTTTTTTCATTCTCTCTCTTCTTCTTTTTCAATTGAGAAAAACCATCCCTTCAATCCCTCAAAAAAAAAAGTGACATTTTCCTCAATCCTCAAGACCCTTTCTCTCTTAGTCTCTCACGCAGGGCTCTCGCGGGCCAACTGACTACTGGACCTTGGTTGTGTGGTTAGAGACACGAGAACTGGGTTTGAGCCCTGCACCCCTCTTAAAATAAAACTGAGTGGCCGTCTGCCTCTTCCGGTTCAGTTTTTTTTTTTTCTATTAGTCTCTCACTAGCTAACCTCCAGAATCCATAGGCTTGGCACGTGTGTTGTGCAGCCTCACCGCGCCCTTGCCTAGCCTCGCCAATACCGCCACCATTGAGTCTCACACCCTTAACACTCCATTCGCAGGAACGCCCGCCCGTGGTTTTATACTCATAATGAGAACCTTTCAAATTATAGGGCCCACATATACTAATTATCGGTACAACGACCTCTAATTGCCACATATGTGCACCCATAACTGAAAAGTACTATTAACTATTCCAACAGGATTCGATTCACGAGGTCATTGCGATATTACAACAGTTTTCATACATAATCGAGTAAAAAGCGGAAGACTTATATTACAATAATTTTACAACCATTTATTTTAAACAAGTTTTACAATATATAAGTAGGAGTAGTAGAAAGTTTATTACATATCTCTCACTAATAGACCCAGCCCACGGGTCTCACTTCTCACTCATCGTCACTATCCTCCTGATGGATCGTCATACAACAAGGTCCAGTGCAGACATGATTACCTGGTCACGCAACATGGGTTAACAAACCCGAGTGCGGGAGTACTCAACAAGAGTTACCCGACTAAAGAAAATAGGAGAAAACTCTTCGGAATGCTTTGGTCTATTAGGATTCAAGGTAAGGCTTTTAGCGAGGAACCAAGAATTCTTTTGCGAGAAAAGCTCACTAGTAGTGAATCCTTACTTTCAATGTTTTAATCCCAATTAAGTTTCTCACCTACTCTAGGTGATCTTACACTAGAGCACACCCTTCTTATATATTCCATTACTTATTCCATCTCTTCATGGTTCCATAATTAAACTACGATGTAAGGGGAAACCAAGTCTCCATGTCCGAGAAGCACGGCGATTTGAAATCGATTAACCCAATTTGGGGAGTTCTTTCCACCACGACATATGTAGCACCTAAGCTTGCATATATCAACCCTTTCTTGATACTCAAAAGCGGAACCGCGTCCCTCGCCACCCGAGACTTTTTCTTTCCACGACTTCCCTTATTCTCATATTCTTGGAGAACACGATACTTTTCCTCACGAAGAGATAGCCATATTTACTACCTCGTGATAAGTATCCGTGTCTCGCACATTCATCATGGCTTGCGGTCTAGGGTTGAGACCTCGAATGAACCAATTTTCTTCTTTTCATCGAGAATCTACATGGACTGCGGCATATTGTGACGAGATGGTTAAATTTCCCAACATATTGCATTCGCGACTCTTCTCCTTGTCTTAGGGCCGAAACTCATCTAGCTTTCTAGCCATTATTCCCCTAGGAATAAAATGAGCTCGAAAAGCATTTTTTGAACTCGATCCAAGTAATGTCGATGTCTGGCGGGGTGTTCGGCTTTAAAGTTTTTCCACCAAGCTCAATTTTGCATTGCGGAGTTGTTGGGCCGCAAAATATGGCTTTTGGTATTGGTGCGGGTGATCAACTCAAATTTTTGGTCCATTGTGCGAGAGCCAATCATACGCCTCGAGAGGTTCATCGGCTTTGTTGAAAACCCGGAGGTTTAGTGGCGATAAAATCTGGATAGGAGGTTTCATCTTGATGATCATGTCGATCTCTGTTGCCACGATGATTATTACGATTCTGGCTGAGCCACTTCGTATCGAGCGAGAGTTCTCGAGTGGTGGCTTGAACCAAAGCCGCAATAGCATCGGTCAAGTTAGTTGAAAGCGGTGGAGGGTTTGGAAGGTCATTCCTATTCGGGAGCAGGAATTTGGTATTATTGTTGTTGTGCGACATACGCTTTTAATACAAAACTATATATCACCCAACAGATTTATTAAACTTCAAAAGAAAATACAACTGAAACAAACACAAATAACTTATTCAAGACAAAGTTCCCACTCTATGTCTACCCAAGGCTCATCTAAGTAACTTACTATTAAACAAGACTATGTTACATATTCTACAAAATTTTGTTCCTACTCAAAGGTCATTCTCGACTCATTGTCACTAACATGAGGCTCCACTTCTTCGGGATCTTCCTCTTCTTCCACATTTTCTTGGATTACTATACCCAAATCATCTTGTACTGCCTGGGGTTGGTGATTTGGGTTGAGGAGATCATTTATATGCTGAATTTGTACATTCGGGTTGACTTCTTGAGCTTCGGTTGAATCGCATAAGCTACTAAATTCGATTATCTTGAATTAGATGATCACACCGATCTTTGAAGCTCCGTCTTCTCGTGGACCGTCTCAATCAAGGCTTGAGTACATTTTCCGTAGTCTTGAGTGCGTCGCTCCAACTCGACTTGCAGTTTTCCAATTTAAATTGCACCAATGCATCTATCTCTGGTAGCTTGATCCAATTCTGCGGTCGGGGCGCTCAATCTCTTCTTGAGGATCTTTCTTGGACTTGCTCTTTGCTTTCTTCATGAGTTTTAGTATGATTGGTACTTGCTTCGGGATCATTTCTTCTTTCGCAAGGCGGTGACGAGGGACACCTTTTGGTCCCTGTCGTCTTCCTAGGAGTCATTTTAGTACGGGCCATCTGTAGAATGGTTATGATCGGATTACCAAGATTCAGGTAGGAGGATCTAAAGGTTAGCAAGAATAGGGTTGATACTACTTAACCCAAACCACATTAAAGGGAAGGTAAACATTAACAAGTGATTTAAACATGATGCATGAATCGAACCTACGTAACAATCAATAAAAACTTTTGCATTAAAGATTTTATAAGTAGGGCAATATATAATGCTACTCCACTTATATCACTTTGAAATAGGATAAGAAAGTTTTTCAATAGAATAAGATAAGAGGATAAGCAATTTGGACCAAAGTAAGAATAAAATTAGTTTGACCCAAATCCTTTTGAAGTTTTGTAAAAGTAATGCTACAGTAACACTAGTAACGGAGGAGGCTCAGATGCGGTATAATGAGAACCTTTCAAATTATAGGGCCCACATGTACTAATTATCGTACAACGACCTCTAATTGCCACATATGTGCACCCATAACCTGAAAAGTACTATTAACTATTCCAACCAGGATCCGTTACGAGGTCATTGCAGTATTACAACAGTTTTCATACATAATCAGAGTAAAACAGCGGAAGACTTATATTACAATAATTTTACAACCATTTATTTTAAACAAGTTTTACAATATATAAGTAGGAGTAGTAGAAAGTTTATTACATATCTCTCACTAATAGACCCGACCCACGGGTCTCACTTCTCACTCATCGTCACTATCCTCCCGATGGATCGTCATACAACAAGGTCAGTCGAGACATGATTACACGGTCTGCAACATGGGTTAACAAACCACGAGTATGGGAGTACTCAACAAGACTTACCCGACTAAAGAAAATAGGAGAAAACTTCGGGAATCTTTGGTCTATTAGGATTCAAGGTAAGGCTTTTAGCGGGGAACCAAGAATTCTTTTGCGAGAAAAGCTCACTAGTAGTGAATCCTTACTTTCAATGTTTTAATCCCAATTAAGTTTCTCACCTACTCTAGGTGATCTTACACTAGAGCACACCCTTCTTATATATTCCATTACTTATTCCATCTCTTCATGGTTCCATAATTAAACTACGATGTAAGGGGGAAACCAAGTCTCCATGTCCGAGAAGCACGGCGATTTCGAAATCGATTAACCCAGCTGGGGAGTTCTTTCCACACGACATATGTAGCACCTAAGCTTGCATATATCAACCCTTTCTTGGATACTCAAAAGCGGAACGCGTCCACGCCACCCGAGAGCACAGTACACCTCACACCTTGGGAATCTAACCCACAGGCATCCAGGAATTTAACCCACGAGTGTACACGCTACTCCCGCCATCTCTCCACTCCCAGTGCGCGGTTGTACGTTTCCGATTTGACACCCCCGAGATCGGGCTTTCCGGAGTATGTGGTCGTACTAGTTTCGACCGTCACGGGGCGACGCCCGCAGACGAGCGTGCCATTGGTCAAAAGACCTCGGGCGCAGTGCGTTCCAAAGTCTCGATCCACATTGCTTACAACGAACGGTCCTTAATCGACAAGTCGGAAATACTACATCGAAACTCCATTCTCGGTGCAAATTACCCAACCGGTCTCAAATTCAACACCATATCCCAATATGGTTTCATCATATAACATCCTTGTTCATCAAATGCCCATTCGGGCTATCATAAGAGACTTGTCACATTTTGACTCAAAAGTCTAACTAGTTTAGCACGGCTAAGCATTTCTAAGTATTTTTACCAAAACGGGTTGTCAAGGTAGATATCGAAATAACCAAGGAATGGTAATGCATCAATTAGGTTATCACACAACTCCTATCACCTAATGCAGAAAAATAAAGCAAAGGTGATATAAAGCTTTTGTAAAAACACAAGGAATGTTTAAATGAACCGGGGCTTGCCTTGGTTGTGAGAAATAACCCGACTTCGGCGATGGATCACAATAATCGAACTCGGATCAACAAGAAAACCCTCTTCGTTCACTATACGAAAGAATAATATATGCTTTACATGATGTCGTGTATATAAACATGATGCGCGAGAGTGCATGAAACAATAAACACTTGAGTACAAATTTCCTTCACGATAAAGTTGCAATCCAATAAAACCAACTTGTTGAACTACTCTACGAGATATTATCACCATTGCCTAAGGAGTTCTCAAGGACCATTTGATAGTGGCATGGTTTAGGGTTCACAAAACAATCCAAAATTCACCCAAAACCCTAAGTTATAAGACATAAAACAAATTATGCAACACATGAAATAATATAGCATAAAATAATAAATATTTTAACTTTCTCTAAACAAGCTCAAAATTTTTGTACAAGTAGATCTTGTCATAAAACAGTGTCAAAATAATTTTCATGATTTTTGGATAAATAGAATAATTATTAAAAATCAAGGAAGATGCATTTTTCAATTAAAATTTGTATTTTTAAATCATGCCAAAAGTATTCAAAATTCAAGTTTCATATTTTTCATGGGTAAACATACTCATGGGAAGGCTACACAAAAATTTTCAGAATTTTTGAGCTAGTATTTGAATTTATATGAAATTTGGAAAATTAGACACTATTCAAATAAATAAAATTGAATAAAACATTTCATAAATGAAAAAGGGTTTCGGGTTGAATCGGGCCCGACAACGTACCTGCCCAGTACTGTTCATAGCCTGCTCATCGTGCATAATGGACCGTCCGGTTTGAATAGTGATGGGCCGCCCGTTGGACAAAGTGTTGGGCCGGCCGGTGAACAACTGGTTTTGGCCCGGCCGAGACACGCTCACCGGCTCGGCCGACGCGCGGCGCCACCGGCGCGGCGGCGTCGCCGCGTTCGGGCGCCGGTGATGGACTAAAGAGAAACGGAGAGAAGGATGGCGGCGAGGGGCTTACCGCGATGCTAGAACGGGGCTTGGTTACGGCGGAGCTAGGCCGGGAGGTGGGTCGACGGCGATGGCGGGCGGCGGCGGCGGCGGCGAACGACGTTCCGGGCGAAATGGGGTCACGGCTGGGAAAAAGGACGAGTCGATCAGTAACCACGACGCCAAGGCAATGCTAAACGTGAGGAAAAGCAATTCGAAGCTCGAAAGACCGCGAGAAGCGACGGCGGGCGGGCTCGCGGTGGAGATCCGAACCACGACGACGGAAGACGACGGCAGGCGCGTGACTCCGGCGACGTGGGGCACTAAGAGCTGGCTCGGGAGGCGCGCAAGAAGGCTGCGGTGTGGTCGGCGAGTTGATTTGGCGAGAAATGGAACGACGGCGACGAACGGCGGCGGCGGGGAGGTGGTTCGGCGGCGGTTTTGAAAAAAAAGAAAAAACGGCGATGCCGACCTATTTATAGGGGAGGGAGGATGATGAGGTGGCCAACGACCTCGCGAAGCTCCTCGCGTGCGAGGACGCGAAAAATCGGCGGTGGACGGGCGCGCGACGGTGGAAGTCGGCGGTGGCGGGGGATAGGGTCGAGCATCGTAGCTTGATTGATTTGAAACCCTAATTTCAAAATTACTCCCAAAATTTGAACTAAACTCGAAAATCTCCAAAAACAAAGTTTGCTTAAAATTTCAAGATCTACAAATTTCATAATTGGAACAATTTCAAATTCGGCCTGGAAATTAGACTTTTTGAAATGGGGTCAAAAAGTAGGAAATTTGAATTCAAAATTACTTTTAAAATTATGTAGAAACTTGAAAAACTTTGTACATATCTTTTGTTCATCTCAACAAGATCTACAAACTAGTTTTTGGAAGTTTTGTCAAATTTTTGCTTAGATTTTGAAATAAAGAAAAGGGGGTAATTAGGGTTTTTGTCGAATTCAAAATTACTTTAAAATTTTGAACTAAACTTTGAAAACTCAAAATACCAACTTTGCTCAACTTTGAAAACTCTACCTTTTCCCTTTTGTGACCTCCCTCAAATTCTTGATAAATTTTGAATTAAAGAAAAGGGGACAAACTAGGGTTTCAAATCGGGGTTTTCGACTAGAGGGGGTAACTTAGAATCCGATTCTTTTCCGCGTCTTTTCGACCAACAACGAAACCAAACATAAAATAAACTTATTTTTAATTCAATGCAACACATAGTGGGCTAAACATGCATGCTTTGCAATGATCATGATGACATATCACGTTTTAGTAATAGTAACACCGGGGTGTTACATACTCCCTCCGTTCTAAAAAGAATATCATTTTAGGTTTTTCTTAGACATCACGTTTGACCTTTCGTCTTATTCAAAAATTTATGTAAATTATAAAATAAATCACATTATGAAAGTATCTTTAGAGATAAAGTAGGTTATAACAAAATTAATAATATTTATATAAAAAATTGAATAAGACGGATGGTCAAAGAAGAAGTAAGAAACGATACTACTGTTTGGGATGGAGGGAGTATACATGAGAAACAAGGCGAGAGAGAAGAAAGAAGGGGAGAAAAGGAGATTTAGAACTCTGAGATCAATCAAATTGTTTGCACCTACGTGGGGGTTAGCCGAGGCCTAATAAATTAGGGTTGCCCGGACCACAACATTATTTAGGCACACTCACTCGAAAAAAGACTCAATCTCCCTAAAAGACTAGTCAAATAGGCGACGCGCGTGGCTCTCCATTTTAAGGTGACTTCCTACTTCTAAGCTAAGCAAGGTGGGATTAATCGAGGCTCACATGATCGCCGCCGACTACGACTAGGCCACTTGACCCTTTTTTGCGGCGTCTTTGCCAACGGGTAATAGTAGATGATGTCCTCATCGGTTATTGTGTTGGAAGTGCAATCACGGCGAATGTGTAGGGTGCGGCACCAATTTTGTTTTTTTTTTCCTTGTGGGCGCCTTCTCAAACCGGTAGCCCACCCCCGAGCCACCATTGCTTTTTATGATGAAAACTCACGGAGTTCTTTGACGCTTACTTAGAGATAGTGTGGTACAGGTCCTTCAACTTTTCTAAATCAAGACAAGCTGTAACACCCCGGTGTTATTTCCACTAAAACGACATGTCATCATGATCATTGCAAAGCATCCATGTTTAGCCCACCCTGTGTTGCATTGAACTAAAATAAGTTTATTTTATGTTTAGTTGTTTGTGGGTCGAAAAAGACGCGAGAGGAAATAGATTAGGAAACCATCCCCTTGTCGGAAACCCTAGTTTCTAAACCCTAGTTTGTCTTTTTTTTTTTTTCTTTTATTCAAAATTTATCAAGAATTTGAGGGTGGTCACAAAAGTGAAAAGGTAGAGTTTTCAAAATAGAGCAAAGTTGGTATTTTGAGTTTTCAAAGTTTAGTTCAAAATTTTGAAGCAATTTTGAATTTTATCAAAACCCTAATTGCCCCCTTTTCTATATTTCAAAATTTAAGCAAAATTTGAGAAAACTTTCAAAAGTTAGTTTGTAGATCTTGTTGAGAGGAACAAAAGTCATGTACAAAGTTTTTCAAGTTGTTACATGATTTTAAAAGTAATTTTGAATTCAAATTTCAAAATTTTGAACTGCATTTCAAAAAGTCATATTTCTAGGCAGATTTTGAAAATGCTCCAATTGAGGAAGTTGTAGATCTTGAAAAATTAAGGGGGGTTACTTTTTGGAAATTTTTAAGTTTAGTTCAAAATTTGGGAGTAATTTGAAAAGTTTGAAGCTAGGGTTTGTTTTGGGGGGGAATGAACGGTAACCCGGCCACTCCTCTACTGCCACCGCCGGCGTTGAGGGTCGCGCCGCCGTCCACCGCCGTCCTCTCGCGAAGCTGACCGGCCGAGGACCTTCGCGACGTCGCTGTCCACCTGTCTAACCCTCCCATGCCTATAAATAGGCCGTGGTCGCCGTCGTTTTGCTCTTTTTCCCAAACCCGCCGCCGCCGGAGTCGCCGCTGCGCCGCCGCCGCACACCGCCGCCGTCGTCGTCTTTCTTGCCAAATCATCTTGCCCAGCAGCTCCGCAACCTCCTTGCGTACCTCCGAGCCCAGCCACAGCCCGCCTCGTCGCCGGAATCGCTCGCGAGCCGCCGTCTCCTCCATCGCCGGCCAAGCGCCGCCAGCATCACCTTGCCGTCGCCATCCAATTCGGTGAGACTTGAGCCCAACCGTTAGTCATATTGCGTCGCCTGGACATCGTGGTCATGAACGGCTCGATGGTTTTCACAGTTGAAGCCCCGACGAACGGGAACGCCGCCGCCGTCGTCGCCGCCGCCGCTGCTCTCGCCGCCGACCTATCTCCGGCCTTGCTCCGCCCCAACCAAGCCCGGCCCTAGATCCCCGGTGAGCTCCCCGGCCACGTTTATGCAATCGGTTTTCCATTTAGACCCACGCCGCGCCGGAGCGGCGGTTGCGCCGCCGCGGTGGTGAGCGCCGAGCGCGACCGCCGGTGAGCACGCAGACCGCACGTGAACGGTTGCTGTGCGAGAAACTTTGTTCACCGGGCCGCCCAACTTTGTTCCACCGGGGCGGTGCATTTACATCGTTCCTTATGGGCCGTGAACGATAACTGGGCCACGCACGATAACAGGCGAATTCAGCCCAAAACCCATTTTTCATTTATCAAATGTTTTATTCAATTTCATTTATTTGAATAGTGTCGATTTTTCCAAATTTCATATAAATTCAAATACTAGATCAAAAATTCTGAAAATTTTTTGTGTAGCCTTACCATGAGTATGTCTATCCATGAAAAATTTGAAACTTGAATTTTTGAATACTTTTGGCATGATTTAAAAATACAAATTTTAATTGAAAAATGCATCTTCCTTGATTTTTATTAATTATTTTATTTATCCAAAAATTATGAAAATTGTTTTGGTACTGTTTTATGACATGATCTACCTGTACAAAAATTTTTGAGTTTGTTTTGATAAAGTTAAAATATTTATTATTTCATGCCCTATTATTTCATGTGTAAAACAACTTGTTAAATTCTTTCTAACTTAGGGTTTTGGGTAGATTTTGGGTTGTTTTGTGAACCCTAAATCATGTCATTATCAAGTGATCCTTGAGAACTCCTTAGGCAATGGTGATGATATCTTGTAGAGTAGTTCAACAAGTTGGTTTTGTTGGGTTGCAACTTTATCGTGAAGGAAAAGTCGTACTCAAGTGTTTATCGTTTCATGCACCCTCGCGCATCATGTTTATATACACGGCATCATGTAAAGCATATGTTATTATTTCGTATAGTGAACGAGGGTGATCGAGAAGTTGTTGATCAAGCCGCCGAAGAAGGCCATCTTGTTGACCCTAGCTCTGAGTACTGTGATCCGTCGTCCGAGTCGGGATATTTCGTCAATCAAGGCAAGCCCCGGATCATTTAAACCTTCCTTGTGTTTTATAAAGCTTTATATCACCTTTACTTTATGCTTTGCATTAGGTGATAGGAGTTGAGTGACAACCTAATTGATGCATTACCATTCCTTGTTTATTTCAATATCTACCTTGATAACCTTTTTTGCTAAAATGCTAAAACGCTTAGCCCCGCGATATTACTTAGACTTTTGAGTCAAAATGTGACAAGTCCCTTATGATAGCCCGAAGAGGCTTTGATGAGAAAGGATGCTATATGATGAAACCATACTGGGATATGGTGATAAAGTTGAGACCGGTCGGGTAATTTGCACTGAGAATGGAGTCTCAGTGTAGTATTTCCGGCTTGTCGATTAAGGACCGTGCGTTGTAAGCAATGTGGACCGAGACTATGGAACGCAATCTGCGCCTGAGGTCGTTGGACCAATGGCACGTCTGTCATGGGTGTTACCCCATCACGATCGACCCTAGTTTCGACGCATACTCGGTAAGCCCGATCTTGGGGTGTCAAATCGAAACGCATACAACCGCGACTTTGGGAGTGGAGAGATGGCGGGAGTACATGTTACCCTCGTGGGTTAAAGTCCCGGATTGGAGGTGTACGGTATTCTCGGGTGGCGAGGACGCGGGTTCCGTTTTGAGTATCCAGGAAAAGGTTGATATATGCAAGCTTAAGTGCTACATATGTCGTGTGGAAAGAACTCCCAATTTGGGTTAATCGATTTCGAAATCGCCGTGCTTCTCGGATATGGAGACTTGGTTTCCCCTTACATCGTAGTTTAATGATGAAACCGTGAAGAGAGGGAATAAATGGTGGAACTGCTACAAGTGTTGGTATAGTGTAAGATCACCTAGAATAGGTGAGAAACTTACTTGAAAATTAAAATGTTGAAAGTAAGGATTTATTATTAGTAAGCTTTTCTGTTAAAAGAGTCCTTGATTCTTGCTAAAAGCCTTACCTTGATTCCTATTAGACCAGCATTCCTGATTCTTCTCCTATTTTTCTTTAGTCGGGTAAGCCTTGTTGAGTACTTCCGTACTCAGGGTTTGTTGACCCATGTTGCAGGACCAGGAGGTCATGTTTGCACCGGATCGTGCTGCATGACAATTCATCAGGAAGAGAGTGATGAGGAGTGAGTAGTGAGACCCGTGGGCAGGGTCTAGTAGTATTATTTGTGTAATAAACTTTCCGCTACTCCTACTCTATATTGTAAAACTTGTTTTAAAAGAAATGGTTGTAAAAGTATTGTAATATAAATCTTCCGCTGTTTACTCTGATTATGTATGAAATTTGTTGTAATACTGCAATGACCTCGTAACGGATCCTGGTTGGAAAAGTTAATAGTGCTTTTCAGGTTATGGGTGCACATATGTGACTATTAAAGGTTGTTGAACCGATAATTAGTACATGTGGGCCCTGTAATTTGGAAGGTTCTGTTACAACAACTTCAGCAGATCTTCTGCTGATCGCTCAGGAAAAAAAGTTCTAATAGTTTGCATGATGATGACCCAACCTCAATCTTGTTATTTACGTTATATAGATGATGGAAAAAAAAATGTAAAGAACATGTGACAACTCTTGTGTAAATTAGTACAATGCGGACCGCTTAGAAAAATGAAAAAAAAAAGGTTTTCTAGTTTTGCGATGTTGACCTACAGTGTCAATGTTGTCATATGTGGTACCACGTGGCAAGCGTGGAGAGCAATAACCCTAAAAAAAATGTTGTCATATGTGGTGGAAAAAAAATGTTTAGAACATGTGATGGTTAAATTGATAATGGTCTACCTTGGTACGGCTAAATTAATATTTTCTACATACAGCCACGGGCTCATCGAGAATATACGAAAGAAATGTGTGGACGATAGCCATCAAGTAACAAAAACGTGCCAATTGAGAAGAATACTCAATTCCGTGGCTGAAAAAGCATGCAACTACTAACTTGTCCTGGGTAGCTGGTAGCTGGTAGCTGCGCATCGCATGAGTGAATTCGATAATTATACACTGTTGCTTTTCAGTTTCACCATGCATATAGAACGTAACCAGTTTAACACACAATTAAGCAACCTGCCTGTACACGCATCAAAATATTTTACTCTTCGTAATTTTTGTGCAGGATTTATTCACTGCTGGGACTGATACAAGCGCAGCCACAATAGAATGGGCGATGGCCGAGCTGTTACAGAGTCCGTCGTCGATGGCGAAGGCTCGTGATGAACTGGCACAAGCGATCGGCACCAAACAAGAGATCAATGAATCCGACATCGGGCAGCTCAAGTATCTCCAGGCCATCGTGAAGGAGACGTTCCGTCTCCACCCTCCGCGCGCCACTATTGCTGCCCCACCAAGCCGAAACGACGACAGAGATCAGAGGCTACACGGTGCCAAAGGGCACGCGCGTTCTGGTGAACGTGTGGGCAATCGGGCAGGACCGCGAGCTGTGGGTCGAACCAGAGAAGTTCATGCCGGAGAGGTTCCTGGAGAAGGAGATCGATTTCCGTGGTAGGGACTTCGAGCTCTTGCCATTTGGGTCCGGCCGGAGGATATGTCCCGGGCTGCCGCTGGCGTCTCGCGTGGTGCACCTCATGCTCTCGACATTGTTGCACCGGTTTGAGTGGAGGCTTCCGGCGGATGTGGAGAGGAATGGAGTGGACATGTCTGAGAATTTTGGCGTTACGCTGGGGATGTCTACACCGCTCCGGGCTATAGCTAAACCGATTTGAATGTTGTCATAGGATACACTGTTTTAAGGCACCATGTGCCCACGACGATGGTTTTGTTGGGTGATTGATTTAGTGGTTGATTTTTGGGGAAGTTTATCATGTAACACACTATATCAAGGCTAGTGGTGGATCCAACTTTTATGCACAAGGTATGCGCAGCAAAAGAAAAATCTTATATAATTCGGTAAGCCGTTTTCAATTCGATAAAACCATATTATAATTCGATAAAATGACACCAAATCTTGACATAAATTCTTGTACTTCGAGATATAGCAATAGGAGAGACTTCAAAAGTACAATTTCTGTTTTTTACAAATAAAAATTCTATCTTGTACCTATGACGGGCGGGCCATAGGGTGGTCGGTGGACCTAGACCACCCTGTGGCTCGGCCCCCGATCAAGGCCGATAAGTTTAAGCAAACATGTGTGTTATAAACGTGATAATCGCATGATAGTCCAATATTCCAATAACATGAACACATAAGCGCAGCACACGCAATGCTTTAAGCCCGGAGCCCCGGGCCGTCACGTCTCGGATCAACGGAAGTCACTGATCCATCTCGGCGGCAGAGTTGCAGTCGCGTAACGCGTGGAAGCATGGCTGGCGCGGTGATGCCATCGGCTGCCCGGCTGAATCCGCTCTTGGAGGAGACGACGCACTCGTCACTCGTGCCGCACGACGGCGCACAGCAGCCGAAGGAAAAATCTTCGCGGTGGAGGAAACGCAAGGATAACCTTGCGGTACAGAAAACGCGCGGCAACACTACAGGACGACTTCTTTCGCCGCCCAGGCTAAAAGAATCGAGAAATAATCATAGCGTTCGACTGAGATTTTTTTACCATTTTCATTCAAAATCGGATTTTAACTAGAAACAAACACGCCGTGGATGCGTGGCTAGCCCGGAGGCAGCGTTATTGCCACGACCAGCTAAAAAATCACAAAAACAACGAAATCATTCCGTGCACCGCCGTCTGATGTGAACAAGAATTGGGGCTCGGAGACCTTAGAATTCTGGTAACACGATACGGGCACTGTCCGAATTAAAAAAATCTCTTTCAGCCAGAAACGTGAATGTTGACGTGCAGGTTTCCCTACCGACTCGCTGTTCCTTTCCTGAAAAGAAGATGATGGATAAGCCCTAGTAAATGACAGCGCTCAACAGTTAATGAATAAACTAACCATCGGTCGGTCCCACACGCAAAGCCAGTCGCGATTCCCAATTCCTTGGCGATTAACGCAACGGAACACGAAGCAACAAGCCCGCGGATAAACGAAACGAACAAAACGATTCTTCCCCTCCCATACGATTCCCCTCCTCGATCCCGTCACGTCTCCTGAAACGCAAGCTCAAGCACAAGCACGCCCTCCCTTTGCCTTCCTTGTCTGTCTCTCCGTCTCCTTTTGCCCCCTCGCGCAATTTCCCCAGCCCGGCCCGGACCTCAACCCCAGCCCCGGCGGCGCTGCAGTCCACCGCAAGTCACCTCCTCACGCGAAGCCTCCTCCGGCCCTCGCCGCCCCCGGGCTTCCCCCCCTGCCCTCCTTTGCGCTTGCGCCCCGCCGATCGCCGGCGCTCCTCAGGTCGGTGAAGCGACTTTCTCCTCTTCGCGTGGATTTTATTTTCTGGCGATTGTGCTGATAGATAGATTGACGGAACTAGTTCGATTCGATTCCGCTGTTTTGGCGTCAATTATAGCTAGCAACTTTGGTTGTTGAACCGGTCATGCGTTGTGGGGGTGGGTTAGAGCTGGTGGTGGTGTGGGTAGAGAGTACAGATTTTCGCTGCTGATAGTTAGCTCAACCTATTGGTTAGCTGCTGAACCGTGGGGTGTAGCCGTGTAGGGCATCGAGCTGCTTTTTGCTGAAGAACGCCCTTGATATGTGAAGGGAGTAGGTGTATACAAATTCGTTTTGCCATTTTGGTCTTAGCGAGGTGTTGATTGATTAATCCATTGATGCAAAGAACTTGAGGGTAGTTCAGCTTCAGCTGCAAACCTGCAACTATTGCTGCTTGGCGTTACATGGTAAGCTGGTAGAAATTTAGTTCTTGGCATAGCAGAGAGTTTCATTTTGTTCTGGAATGATAGCTACTCATATGTTCGATTTGGCTTTGACGCCTTCCAAATGTACTTGTTTAAGCTTGTTGGGGACTTAATTTTGGATTTGTTTATGCTCCAAATAGTAATTATTTTCCATTTTACATCACTTTTTATTTAATTGACCGACTTTGTCGTAATTTGTGAGTTTTGGATGAGCTCTGGCTTCATTGTGCTGCTATTTCAATTGAATATACGGTGGTATGCAAAGTGTGAATATTTGTTTTTCCATGTAGGTGTGTGCGTCTGGCATGGCAAGGGACCTATCTACTGGCCTTGCCTTCTCTTTTCACGAATGATGTCCTTCCTTTCGAAGGACACACATGCGCAAACAAGACTTAACTGGCCATGGCGAAGCCAATCGCCGTTATCAGCGCAGCTGCTTGTTGATATTCCACCTGAAATAGAGTTGTCCGACTACCGGAGATTGCCAAGTTCTGGAAGTGAGAGCCCATCTGGACTTCTCCATGGCGAAGATGCCAAGGAAGAACATATCCCTGATTTGGACATTTTCTTTGAAAGGCTTTACGAATATTTCTGTGCAAAAGGGCTTAGGTGTATCATTACCAAATGGATAATAGAGATACTTAATGTACTTTTTATGGTATGCTGTATCGGGTTCTTTTTCTTATTTGTTGATTGGGATACTCTTATTCATTTGAAATGCGGGGTGGAAGCACTTGAATCTGGGGAGAAACGATGTGATCTGATGAAGGTCATTAAGCATGATCCTTTAGTTCCCTTCACATTGCCAAAAATGATAACTGTTGGATCAATGGTCATAATGACAGCCTATGGACTTACCAACTTCCTCAAGTTCTTTGTACAGTTAAGAAGTACACTCAATGTTCGTCAATTCTACTATGACAGGTAACTTTTGTGCTTATGTTTTTCATGCTTAACCTTTTTCCTTTTTAGTTCATAGCAATGACTTTGCCCTTATTCTGTTTACATTCATGCAGACTTAAGGTGAATGATATTGAGATTCAGACTATATCATGGCCCAAAATAATTGAGAAGGTTGTCCTACTACAGAGATCTCAAAAACTCTGTGTTGTTAGGGATCTCTCAGAGCATGATATTATCATGAGAATCATGAGGAAAGAAAATTATTTGATAGGGATGGTCAATAAAGGCATTCTTTCATTTCCAATTCATTCTTGTGTGCCTGGGGCTGGCCCAACTGTTGGATCACATGAGCATGGCAGGAGAAACTATCTGATACTTCCAAAGGCCCTCGAATGGACCTTAAATTGGTGCATCTTTCAAAGTATGTTTGATAGGTAAGGAAGTCTGTGACTGCTTACTTGCACTGGATCTTTTTTTTTTTCCTCTGTCTTTTTTAAAATATAGTTGGCTAAAATGCTTTAGTCTTTTCATGAACAAGCTGTGTGCTTGTTTTTAAATGTTAATCTTTCTTTGGATATTAGCTCAGCCTAGAGCATCTAGGCTATTTATATGGTAGAAGAAGGGATGCAACTAGGCCATTAAGAAGGCATAGGCTGTTAAGCTGCTGCCTCAGCACATAGCTGCATAGGAACTTTAGAATTCTGAAATGAATCAGTCTACTGTCAACGCCAATCTTTATTGTTTTACTTAATACTGGAGGCACCTTGTATAGAACAGAACTTCCATCATAACACATGTACTACAGTGTGTATACTTGCATAGCGGTTTCTAAGTTCAAAAACTATCTGTACTAATGCATTTTCTAGGTGACCAGTGTCCTATTACTTTGTTGGGAACATATCTGGTGGAAACCACAACCTTAGAAAAAACCCGTGCAAATCACGACAAAATGGTCACCAGATGTGTTCCATATACAACAACAACATAGCCTGTCAGTGCCAAGCAAGTTGGGGTAGGCTCATCCTAGCCATATAGGACAAATCATTTATGTTGAATCCTAGTTCCTCACATCCATCTGAAGGTTACCCACTACAATCTAGACTCCCCAACTTCCAATGTACCAGATGGCTTTCTACCAAGTACTCATTGCTTTGGGATGCTTCAAATCATTGTGTTTCCTAATAATTTGTTTTATTTCACTAGAGTTTGCTTCCTCTTCGTTGTGAATTATCTTACTAAACGTTCATCCTCCTTTTTCAGTAAATTCTGTGTAAGGAAAGAGTTTTTGACAAGCCCAGATGTGTTGAAAAAGCGACTTATATTTGTTGGCATTGCAATGGTTATCCTATCGCCCTGTCTTGTCATATTTCCATTGGTTTACGTCATTCTAAGGCACGCTGAAGAAATTTATAATCACCCGAGTACAGCCTCATCTAGACGATGGTCAAACTTATCAAGGTGGATCTTTAGGGAGTATAATGAGGTAGCTTCTACTCAGAACTCATCATTAGTTTTTCTTTTTATGCAGCTGTAACAAATTATCTAAATGAATCTTTGGGCTCTCCAGCTTCCCCTTTCTTAATTTCTGCTGCTAATCAATCTCTAGTTAGTATCTGCGAGTGCAAGCATTGTTTTACTGATCTAAAAGTGACTACAAACATTGCAGGTTGATCACTTCTTCAGACACAGAATGAACAACGGCGCTGTTCATTCTTTAAATTACCTGAAGCAATTTCCAACCCCACTGGTTTCCATCATGGCTAAATTTGTATCTTTTGTTTCTGGTGGCTTGGCTGGTGCTCTAATAATCATTGGATTTGTGGGTGAATCTATTCTTGAAGGACATGTAAGCCCTATTTTTTGCATTGTTTTTTTGGCTAAATTGCAAATACCTGCTACAAATCATTTCAAGATGCAAATACCTCCTTGCTATTAGAATAGCTGTGTTCATCACCTACAAGTCTAGTCTGAATGCAAATTCCTACTTTATGGGATCCACATATGTGCCTTGATGTGAGCTCAGAGTGTTCCGTATAGTTGGCCTTCATAGGAAGGAGAGGGTGGTTTGGGTGGGTTTGACGACATATTAGGTGAGCACATTTGATATAGTGGACTTGAGTGCATAGTTTTAACCGCCGTCACCCCCATCTTCATGCTGGCAACACGTGCCAAACACTTGAGGTCACAATTTGCATCAAGTTAGAATTATATTTATGCATATGGATTAGATCTGTGGGGGTGGTAAATGCAACTATTTTATGGCATATTTGCAACTTGATGCGACTTGTAGTACATGCATCTTATTCACACTGTAAAATGTTATATGTTATTTCTGCAGATTTTTGGAAGAAATCTTCTCTGGTATACTATTGTTTTTGGAACAATAGCGGCTATAAGTCGAAAAGTAGTGGCTGATGAGCTTCAAGTTATTGATCCAGAAGGGGCCATGTGCCTCGCTGTTCACCAAACACATTACATGCCAAAGCGGTGGCGTGGTAAAGAGAACAGTGAACTTGTCCGAAGAGAATTTGAGACATTATTTCAGGTAACTCTAGTTACAGTTCATTTAAGGTAGCTTAGCTGGCTCAGAATTGTTTGAATGCCATATTTTAGAAACTGGCGAAGGTATTAAAAGATTTTCGTGTGAAAAGACGTAACGTCTGGCTTTAAAACGAGTGTTCTAAAATTCTAATCCATCCATTTTCTATGTATTCATTGACACCTTTTTGAAATTCCCCATGCTATTGCAGGACTAAAAGAGATACTCTCAACTCCTTTTCTACTCCCTCCATTCAATTTTGTAATGCATATTTTTATTGAAAAAAGTGAAACTTCCTAACTTTTGACAAGTGATTATTATTATATAATTATATGGTGTTCAGTGTTAAAAAAATTGTAAGACCAGATTCGTTCTTCAAAGTACTTTTTATTGTGATTTTTGATTTGGTAATAAGTGACTATGCAGAGATATTAATCAAAATGTCAAGTTTTTTCAAATGCAAAATATACCTTATAAAAAAGAATTGACGGGTATTTTCTATTATTCTAATTTGAGCACTACTTCTAGTGGGGGGGATTGGTAGTTTGGATCTATGCTAAAAGCTGTTTTGGGTAGCTATGTAGATTCATACAAATCTGTCCCTTGCATAGTTGCATGAAGATCTTGTTTCTACTTATACAGTTTATGATTACATCTGGGGTATAAGCCATTCAGCTATGTGGTTTGCTGCTTCAATTTTATGGCCATAAGAATAAGAATTGACTTGACAATCTGTGCGTGCAGTATACTATAATTATGCTGCTTGAAGAAATGGCCTCCATATTCATCACTCCTTACTTGCTTATTTTTTGAGGTACCAAAGGTAATGTTCTGAACTAACTCAACATCTGTTTTTCATGTCATGCAAGTTTATTGACAGTTCTGAATTCTTGTTATCCGCAGCGAGTTGATGACATTCTGCGCTTCATCTCAGACTTCACAATTTATGTAGATGGAGTGGGAGATGTATGCAGGTCTTTGCTTCTGTTTCTGATGTTATTCTTAGCGCTTATTTTTGCTTGACCTTTGCAATACTTAACACATTTATTTCTCTATGTTTACAATAGTCTAAGCTTGTTTGACTTCAAAAGACATGGAAATAGAAACTATGGGTCACCGTTCAATGCTCTTAAAGGTCTCAGGAGCTCCCAAGGGAAGATGGAGAAATCATTCTTAAGGTACATGCAATTTCAAATTTTTCTTACACTTTTTTGTGCTAGTCATGTAGTGTGGTTTATCACAAGCGCATTGTAATTGCTGTCAAAGTGTCAAGGATTGATTAGATAAATTGTAGTACTTCAATTGTTGCTTGCTCTGAAGTTGTGGCCAGTTTGCCTGGGCTAGACAGCACCCCCAGGCGTCCGATTTTGAGAGCACCTGAGTCTGGACGGTGCTGTTTTGTCTGGGAAGCTAGCCAGAGCAGCAACCATTTGAATGTGATGCCTGCAAATTTATGTCTAACCATTTGAGTGCCTTAGATTACTTAGATAGTTTGTCCCTGTAAAACGTGTACCATCTAAAATGCACCAATCAACATAAGCACTGCTTGTATCGTAAGTTTGGACAAGAGCAGTACCTCTTTTACTGTCACCCCTTTTACTGCCCTGTTGACACTATAGATGTAGCAGATTATAGACAACGACAATCTTTTAGCACTGATCAGAAGATATTACGGGCAAGCATAATTATGCTTGGCCTGCTCTGTGTGCTATAGATGTAGTTCAGTAGTCATATACAAGCACAGCTTTAGCGAGCACCATTCTACCTTTCAACGTTCAAACCAGATTTTGTTGTCACTGCAAAACCAGGAGCAGCAATATGAAACTAATCGTATTACATGCTTGTTTTCAGTTTTCAGAGTGTCTATCCATCATGGGAGCCAAATGCTGATGGAAAACAATTCTTATCTAACCTCCAAAAGTTCAAAGAAAAGCAAATACGTCAACAAGCTCTTGCACAATATCAAGCAATGGAAGCTTCAGGCTTTGTGGCAGGCACTAGAGGTCAAAGGGATGATACCTTTCAACAACTCAATAGCGATTTTCGTAGCCATGCTGAGGCCACTCTGCCTCCTGTTTATAACTTGAGCCCCTTGGGATTGCTCGACACAGACCAAAGAACTCATCCATATATCCTGGACTGGTATTACATGTGTCATCCACCACACTCAGATAGAGCTGAAGCCCCCCAGTTTGAGCAAGCACTCCCTGAGACTGGTGTGAGCACTAGTCCACCAGCAAGGGAAACGTCTGAGATTGAAGAAGTTGGAAACTGGGACTATGAGTTGTATGAAAGGGTTCAAAGTCATCTGGGGGCATCAACATCAAGTGCTTTGTTCCGGAACACTCCAGTGAAGCACCATGGTACAGAAGATAACACTAACAGCAATTTGTGGGCACATACCCCAGCATATTCTTCTGGTCCCCAGGGCAGCTTCATTGAGCCTCCAGAATTTGGAAATTCTGGTCCCCAGGGCAGCTTCATTGAACCTCCAGAATTTGGAAATCGGTACATGACTGATCCTCATTCCAGTTATCACAGTGGCGATACATCAGAGGGAAGCACGGAGGATTTAGAGCAGAGCAATGGCAGAAGCAGCAGCTTCTGGAAGGGCCATCAAGCTTTGTCCAAGACAAGATATATGGACGACTCTGACATCGAGGAAGGGCTAAGCCTGCACTTTGCTGATGTCCACCAGAAGGATGAAGATGATAGACACCTGGTCATGGATCATCAAGATCCCTCGCCATCTGGTCTTGCAGTAAGAATAATACCTAGAAGCAGTGACCCAGTGTAAGCTGGTTAAACTCAACAGGATTAGTTGTAATTTGTCGTTTGAACCACATCAGAATCAAATGGTTTGTCTCGCCCATAAACTGGTAAAACAGCCACAGATTCTTTTGTACAGGTCAGCAACGTCAGTGTATATATACTATATAGCCCCCTCCTGCTCCGTCCAGGGCGGGTTTGAAAGAAACATTCTTTTACAATTTGGAATGGTGCTTGGTTGCTACAGCATAAGTGCTGTAAAACATGGGAAGCCTTTGTGACTTTGGTTTAGGTCTTGCAAGTTGCAGCATTAAAATGCAGAACTTGAATAAGCTAGCAATTGCTATCCGTTATTTTCGCCTGCCGTAGCTTCTAGTTCGTCGTAGATCTACAGTTATACAATACTCCACGGACGCCGGGTCCGATCGGCTGCAGATCCGGATCGATCCGTTGCTGGAATCCTGTTGCCCTAGGCAGTTGGCAGCAGGATGAGCGAAGCAATTCATCTGCCCTTCTGTCATTCTGCAATGAAGTTTGCTGTTTTGGGGCACAGGAAGTCGTTGGCACGGTGATTCTGCTCTCTCAGAGCCAGACAAGGAGCTTCCAGCTTTAGCTTTCTTGTCGCTCTCGAGATCGTTGTCCTTACAAAACGAGGCCGTTTTGGTTGGTGTGAAACTACGTTTCGTATGCACGCAACAAGGTCGATACCAAACTCGCAGCTGTAGAAGCAGGCAGGCTGGAGCAGCTGGGCTCTGGAATTCCAAGGCAGACCGGCGAACGAAGGTGACCCTCATCAGCAGCGGATTGCTACCAGTAAGTTGGGTAACTGTTCATGGTAAACTGCTTCATTGTTGTTGTTGGTAGATCTCTAAACACACAATCTGGAGAGAAAAATTGGTACATCGTTGATATAGAGAATAGTATTACTGTAAGTAATGATGTGCAAAATAAAAGCTCTCTTGTGTCAGATTAATTATCTCAATTTTGAAAACCACTGGAGTATGTCGCAATTCGGAAAACCAACCGTGGTCGTTGCATCCAGATCCAGGCATGCTGAAGATCCCAATTTCCGTACCGCTGGCTGTAGTGGTTGGTTGCCAAGGAGCATTCCAGAGCGTCCTTTCGCCCTGCTGTCAACTTGGTGTTGATTAATTGTGATGGCGGTCGTAGCCGCCCCCCGCGGCCCCGCCCAACCACAGTAGTACGCCGAACCCATTCTCACACACGGGATGGTTTCCCGCACGTTTTGCTCCCCAATCCAATCCCCATGGACTCCACCACAACCACCCGTCGTTTTCGCGGATTCAAACCGGCAACGGCCCATGCATCCCCAAACATACGGACTGTTCCGACCAGCTGATCTCTCGCACGCACGACGCACCAACGGGAGAAGAGAGAGGAGTCCGCGGCGAGATGGCGCAAGAAATAGGAATTAGGAAAAGGTTGGGCGGTCATTTTCCCTCCCCGAGTAAGTTGATCTACTACTACCGCAACTGCAGGCGATCCGCGGCCAGGCGTCTCGTACCGGGTTTGGTCCGATCCGCGGCAGTTGGGCGGTAGGTCAGAGGTGGTTGGGAGACGCCGCGCGCGGGCTCTTCTCGTTTCTTGCCGCCATGGCTTTGGTTCAGTTCCGTTCGGCGTGCATGAGATGAGCATGACATGACCCGGTTAAACTAAGCGTCCGCGTCGGTCCTTCCGTCGTCACAACGCACAAGGCAACCACAGGCTGAGGAGTCCAGGTCCCGGGAACCCTCGACAGCCAGCCGGTCGGCGTCGGCGAAAGCTCCCTCCCGTGAAAGCGAGGCGCCGGCCAGAGTATTACGCGCCGCTGCATGGTGAATCTTTTTCCTGGTTTCGTATCGAGGGGACAGAGCCAGCCGTGAGCACGTATGTCATCACTGCAGGGATCATATTGGTCTACCCGAACCGATTTTCAATGTAGCCGACCTTTCGAAAAAGATTTTCAATGTAGCCGCAAGCCGCTGTAGGAAGTCAAATGGTTTTGTTTTCAGCTGACAGCGAGACGGTGTCGGTAAATAGGTTGAAAAATAGTGTATCCGCCGCAAGGAAACTTGTACTTGAATTGATGATATTGTGTGTGCGCCGGCCAATGCAGAGCTTTTGACAAGGGATGTTGGTTTGCTGAAAGTTCAAAATGAATTTCGTCAAATCAACCCGTCGATTGTTCCGTTGTATGATCTCATATTTGACCTTTTGATGTGGATGGGTAAAGTTTAATATTGTTCCCATTCCGCGTGTTTGGCCACATGGCATGGCCTTGCGAAATATGTATACGGTTTCACTCTAATAATAACTGGTTTAAGATTCAGGGTATTAATTTCCTTCCGAACCAGGATACTGACCCATATGCTTTTTATTTTCATTGCATTACGACAACACAAAGATTCAGGATGTTGGAATAGCGAGGCTTTGTTTATAGTAATCTGTCGGCGCCGCTTAATAATTTTAAAATACCTCGAGATCTCGGATCAGAGCTTTCGTATATGTCAGCCACCGTACCCAAGGGCTAAGGCATGTATAATGGGTCTTTTTTCGCTCCGTCTCTAAAATGTTATTTTTTTTCAGTAACTCTATTAATGTTTAAAGACAACAGTCTTGTATCTTCACGAAAGGACGACCTCGGCTTAGCTTGGAGTACTTGAAGCTTCTTCCCCATCAACATAGTGCGTACGTGTATTAAATAGTTTAGAGACAATGCCTTATCTCGTGAGTTGTAGATGACTTTGTCTTTATAAATGATTTGTATGATAGATTCAAGCCCTAACAATGTCAAGCACCATACAGGATGGACATCAAGGAAATTTACTACACGGTCCAATATTTAGTTACCACTTGTCTGTATAAGTTTTATAAGTTAGGGTGTACGAACTTATAACTTATAAGTCACATGACTTAATAAGTTCTTATTGTTTGATAAATAAATCACTTATTTCACTTTTTGCCTTAATAAGTCTCATGACTTATGGAAACCATTAGAACCCGACATGGGTATAGTATATTATATTTCTTCCATCTATCTATATATTTTTTTAACTTTAACTAGATTTATAGAAAAATACATGCAATATTTATATTTCTAAATTAATTTGATAAAAAAAACTAAATTTAAAGATCTTTCAATAATGCTAATTATTTAACATAAATATTTATATTATATATTTATATTATATATTCTAATATATAATTATTGACAGTTTAAATATATTAATTTTTCGGAAAGTGAAAATAGTATTTATTTTTGGGACTTAGGGAGTACTGCTCCATGGCATGGCAATATGGCATGACCCACCATCACCAAAGAGGTCCTTTAAGCTCCAAGCTGTTGCCGACCAGCAACTTTTAAAACCTTCCATCTCCACTTGCTATTATGTACACGTGGCAACTAAACGACTAGAAACGGCAAATTAAACTCCTACTCCATTTACAAACTAGCCCACGCACATTCTATATTTACACAAGGGTCCCCATCCCATCGAGCACGTGGCCCCCTTCCCTTCCCTTGATCGCGTGCGTCCTCACGAGCAGGATCTTATGAGGCCAAGACTGACCAGGTTCTTCTTCACAAGACTCCCGAGCGAGAAGATCCCCGCGCCGCCGCTGCGGCCCGCGTCGCCCTCTGTCGAGCACAGGCGCGGCCACCGCTCCTCGTCCACCCGGAGGCTCTCCGTGCCGATCCTCTGGATCACCTCGTCGATGGTCTTGGGGTCCGCGGGCCGGCCGGCCACGTCGGTGACGTGGAACACGTTCATGGCCATGTCGCCCCTGGTGGTGATCTCGGCGTGCGTGACCGAGAGGCTGTTCTCCCGGAACACGCGCGTGACGTAGGCGAGCAGCCCGCGGCGGTCGGTGATGCGCAGCTCCAGCCTCACGCCCTGCGCACAGAGGATCGCTGGGTTAGATAGAGAGGCGCGGCTGGGATTTCGGCCGAACACATGGCGGTGAAGTGGAAAGTTGGGTAGAGAAGGAAAGAGACGTTGCGCTTGGGAGAGTGAAGGTGGTGGCGTGGCATGGAGGGAAAGCAAGGGAGATATTCAGCGATCACGCACCTCGGATGCGCGCCTTTCGATGGCCGCTTGCAAGCATTGGATCACGCGCCGCCTCTCGGCCGCCGAGCTAATTGGCAGCCCGTCCAACCGCCTGATGTAGAACTCCTGCAGACGTGCCCAAGCAACAGCATGTCAGTTCAATTTGCAGCACCAATTCAAATTGTTTTGTATTTGCAGGATGTAGAGAGAGAGCTTATAAGACTATTAATTATGCAATCGTGGTTATGCTGCGGAACAATTTTGTAGCACACAATACTCTAGCAATGTAAATGAAACTAAACCTACATCGTCTTAGAGTTCAAACATCATCAGTTTTAAAATGACAAGCCCAGAAAATTCAGTAAAAGGAAATTTTCATGAACAAAAAGTCGGGTTAACTTCAAGCATACACACAAGAATCACAATCAAAGCAATCAAAAGGTAAAAGTGGAGTAAAAGTGAGAGAAATATTGACAGAAAGGTCCTAAGCGCCTAACGCAGCCAGTTACTATGGAAACATCGAGATTCGTGGCAGGGAATTCCAGCTCCAAGAACTCCAGATGACGGGGAATTCAGTAATGGCAGCGCGACAAAAATCAAGGTAGCACCGACCTATTTCTCTAGGAGGAAAAGAAATCTTTGGGGATCAATCGAGAAAGAAACGCCAAGAGGGCTCACCTGCTGAGCGTGATCGCCGTCCGTATCGAACGTGCCGTGGTACACGACGTAATCCAAGTCCGTCAGGGTGCAGACGACGTCGAAGAGCAGCTTGGGCCGGTCACGGCAGCTGACGGTGACCACCGAGTACCCCTCTCCCCCAATCCTGCACGGCGACCGCCGTCGCCTCCGCCTGGTCGGCGCGGCGGCTCTCGGCCTCCCCGTCCTCGTTGAGAAGCTGGTGGAGCCTCCGGTCCATGTTGACGGCCGCGGCCTCCGCCCGGACCATCCTTGCGCCGAGCGCGCCGCCGCGGAGGACGTGCCTGAGCCTTGACTCGACGCGCCTGACCCTTGCCGCGTCGTCGATGGGCGCGCCCGTCTCCTGGTCGCGCACGAACACGAGCGCGGCGACGCGGCCGCCGTGCGTCCAGGCCCTGGCGTCGGCGATGTCGCAGCGGAGGTCGTGCAGCACGGCGAAGACCTCGGAGAGGAGTCCCGGTCGGTCGGCGCCGACGAGCTCGAGCAGGGTGGGCGTGGTCCCCACGGCGGCGGGCGGTGGCGGCGTGCGCGGCGGCAATGCGTCGGCGGAGAGCGAGGACTCGAGGCGCGCCAGCAGGGCGTCGGCGTCGGCGTCGGCCACCTTGCGTCCCGCGGCGTCGGTGACGTGGAAGACGTCCATGAACCAGCGGCCGTCGTCGGAGGAGATGTAGCCTTTGCGGACGCAGACGCCGTGGTCGGACAGGGCGGCCACCGCCTCGAGCAGCACGCCGTGCTTCCTGGCGCTGTGCACCTGCACCAGCGTCGCCGTCGCGCACACGCCGTTGTCCACCACCACACTGCATCGCCGACCGGTCACGGATCCATCCAGAAACCGCAGGAGGGGAAAAGAAAAGAGACGAAATTGCTTTACTTACCTCGGTGTGTTCATGTGGCGCACGAAGAGCTCGTACACCTCGGAGGGATGGTACCGCTCCATCGCCGCCGGGAGCCCTCTCCTCCTCTGCTCCGCTTTCAGTTTCTCGCGACGCGGCGACGGTTTCCCTTTGGCGCGGCGCGGGGGCGTGGGTGCGTGCGTTTCTTGGGCACGGGAGGGGGAGGCGGGGATTTCTCCTCGTTTCGGGATCGTGGATTTGGTTGGGACTTGGGAGCGTCGCGTCGCGTTGGTTCAAAATTGGGTGCTGGGACGGTGGGTTTTCGCTCTGCTTGTGAGCTGTGGCCTCTTGTGTCTGTGTGCGCGTGTGGGGATCGCCGGGGTTGTCTCGGTCAGCGTCCGTCTAAAATGGGCGCGGGGCCGCGGGCGGGCGAGACCGGCGATTTCACGCAACACTTGCCACCGATTGGTGGGGACTGGGATGGATCCTCGGCTCGGGCGGGCGGGCTCTCGAGTCAAACGGCGGTCGCGGCCGAGGACCGGGCAAACGGAATGGTATGTGCAGCCGGCTGAACGGGTCCTGCTTGGAAATTTTTAAAGTTTCTGCCCTGCCCCACTACTATACTACTAGTACTACTACTAGTACTGGCTCTAGACATGAGAAAGGGGAGACGCTGCCCGGCTGCCGTGTGGAAAAAGCTTCTCTGGGATCCGGTGGGAAAGTGGCGTTGTCGTGGGAAGGGAGGGCGAGGATCGCCGCCCTCTGGCCCATGCGTGGTTGCCAGCAGGCACCTGGCAGGCAGCCTGGCGCCACGCCCACCCCCACGGGCGGCGCGGAACAGCCCTTTTCGGCCAAAGTGGCGCGTCTGGATGCACACAGTGCTCAGTTGTGCTCAGTTTTAGCATCGCTGTTGTCCATTGGCCAATTGCTTTCCATTCCTGCGAGAAGATAGGATGGGTGGTGTATCAGTGCATGTGCCTGTGCATGTAACGCGTTCATACTTCATATACTAATTTGGAAACCTGAAGGTACGATGGGTGGTGTATCGTGTATCAGTGTATGTAACGCGTTCATACTTCATACGTTCGAAACCTGGTCCGGTGTGATCCGGTGGATCGAACGGAGGCAGCTAGGACTACGACGAGCAGGGCCGCATCAAAGGCGCCCGAAGTTGTAGCCGGAGAAGGAAAAGGGAAACGAAAGCTACGGCCTTGGCGAGCCTTGATAGCGCCGACCGGGGTCAACCACCGCCGCCGCGCTCGGAGGAGAATACCACGGCACCACGCGCACGCGGAGCTGGATGGAGCTCGTCCACACCTGACACCTGCCACACACACACACACAAGCTTGCACGCGCGCAAGTACTTCTGGTATGTGTGTGCTGCTGGTCCGCTTCCACCGAACGGTGGTCCCGATCAGGCAGGCAGGCAGGCAAGCATCGCGCATCTGCATCTGTTCAGACGACTGATGTGTGCGATGGCCCAGTGCCACCGCGCGTTCCTGCCTCTTCCCTTCCCTGTTGCTTGCCGTCCAAGCCAACCATTACCTGGAATGTGCAGGACAAGTTCCTTTTTCTCTTGGACCTGTCAAGCTAAAAGATACGCCCGGATCTCACTCACTCGGTCAGAGAGAAAAACCGTCAGGGTTTTAGCACATTAGAAAAGACTAAACGTGTCAAGAATTCCAAGAGACTACTACTACTACCCGTGGTCACCATGCAGATTAAAGAAACCATTCAAACGGACTCTCTCGTCACAGGTTCTTTTCACGGGAAAGGATGCATCGTTGATTAATCGAGGTTAGTTGCTGTCTAATCCATCCAGAAAACAGTGCTAGCTTCTGCTGTGACAAACCTGAGAATCCAAAGGCGCACACGTAACTGCCGGCCGGAGTTTTTCTTGCCGCGCGCGTCGTCGTCGTCCAGGTGCCTGACCGCGCTGATGCGCTCGCCCTGTCCGTTCGGCGGCTTAACTTCCATGGAATCGGTGATGTTGCTCGATCGATGGATCGCCCGTCGGGCTAGCTCTTTGGTTCCATTTCCATTTCCCCAGCAGCTGGATTTGCTTGCAAGTGAAGCACGCGTTGCAGCAGGCAGGTAGGAGAAAATCTGGAAAGATATCATAATTATTGAAGCAATTCAAGTAGCAGTACGATCGACCTGCAGATCCATCGTAATGATGCCGTCCTTTCCGCACATGCCCTTTATCGCTTGCACAATTTCCTCCCGTCCCTGCAGAATCCTTTCAGGTTAGTTCTACAAAACGTTGCGACTTTTGGGGTTCATGATGAGAAAAACGAACATCACACGTGATCGTTCATTCGTTCGCTCATTCTTGCAAAGTTACTGTATGTACACATGCACACATCTCGCTAGCTAGGTCCATTTTCAGTGCTTTGATCGTCAATTTGTCTTGTGTACTCGCACAAATCAGGTCGAAACAGCGGGCGATCCTTTGTCATTCCGCCTTTCCTTGATCTGCGAGGATGGTGTAAACGTCAAAACGTGCGCGTTATTGCAGCAGCTAGCTATCGGGTACTCGCAGTAAATTCGCCGGCGTTTCTCGCCGAAAGTGGAGGAGGTGCCAAAGCTGATGATAAGATCGCCGGCGGGGAGACGGAAAGCACGTCATCTGTAGATTAGCTAGTGCCGCACCCCGGCGTTATTTATTGGCTCAATGACACATACGGTACGGGTGCGATTAGAATGTGACCCGTACATCATTGTGGCTGCTAGGCAACTGGATCACCATGGCATGATGCATGCATGTGACGATCCCGTATCGTATCGAGACCCTCTCCATCCATCCAACTTGCGACACTAGGCTGGGGTACGTCGTCTAGCTCGGGACCGCATGGCCACGTACAGGCGGCACACGAGAAAACGACCGTATCTCGCCGCCCCGCGGCACCGGGAAACACGCCCCCTGGATATATAGCGCAAGCCGCCGCCGCCGCCGGCAGATCGGTGCGGTGCGTTGCGTTGCGTGCGCAGGCTGAGAACAAGGCCGCCGTGGTGCGCGAAGTTAAATTTACACTTACGCCTGGGTGCATATGCACCCACACTAATCGTAGGTGTCCAACGGGCCGGGTCGGCCGGCCGCTGCGGCCACGCCGGACCCACGGCCGCGCCGCGGGCCGTGCCTCCACCGCGTGCCCGGGCAGCGTCCTCGGTCCATGGCCCGGTCCGTGGGCCATTTTCGCGAACCCGGGGGCCGGTCCCGGGCCGGCCGGGCCATGGGCCGCCCACGGCGAGCGTGCTCAAAAAAAAACCGGAGACATGGAGTATGATGGGCTGTTCTGTTGGGTTTATACGCTTTAGTTGTTTGAGCCACAATTTGGGATTTCCGGGGAATATGATGGGTCATTGCTTTGGAATTTTTCCCCCACCGCCAGCCGAAGGGCAGACGGGCAGCCGGACGGGCCGACACCGGCCACGGGCGGCGCCGCCCATGGCCCGCCCGCCACGGCCGGGCCGGGCCGTGCATCGCCATTTTGGGGCCTCGGACCGTCACTCGGCTGCGGGCCAAATGGCCAACTTTAACCCACACCGTGGACCACATGACACGTATTGTGATCCACGCTAAAGACTTCTCAACGACACCGCCTGCGAGAAGTGTCAAAGACGATCACAACGCTCAGTATCCCGCGCTTCCACAAGCGGTGTGTATGTGCACCTAGTCTGGCACCGAGCGTTCCGGTGATCACAAGTCACGTCGCCGGCCAAATTGAACGCCCGGTGCCTTTTGCTGTTCAAACGCGACGTGCTCAAACGGCTTTGGTTCGCCCGGCCTGTCCTCGCATTGGTTTGGAGGAGTATTGCAGGCCTTTGCTTTGAACTCTGAACCCACACTCACCCCATGTTACAGGCAACACCGTTGGCCGTAGCCAGCGAGCCACGTACCCGGTGCCGCCGTCCACCCGCTTCTAACGGCGATCACTAGCGTTCAAGGGCCTTTTTGGAGGATTTAACGTGGCACGTACTGTAGCTACTTAAAAAATGTTGCTCTCCGTCCCGAAGGAAAGGAACATGTACTACTCCTATATCTACTCCCTCTATCCTGGGGAAAATGTGTTTCGCCACGCACACGCGTTTTTGACATACATAAAGGGACGGAGGGAGTATGGCAGAAGAAGTGGGCGCGGAGTACACGTACGGCATCAGCCGAGATGACGTCGGAACGTGCATGTGCATTGCTGTGCGTGGCGCTACCGTATTGGGCGTCGTGCCGACGTGGTGCGCCCTCGGGCTCCGGGTACGGAACGGCCAACGGCGTGTGGGGCAGCGCGCCCTCGCGCATGTGCGGCCGGCCGGCTCCAAGGAAAAAAGGGCAAGCAACGCGCGAACGTGTCGATGTCCCACGCGGTCACGTGAGCCGGCGGCATGTGCTGAGGCGCCAGCGACGCGGCGGGCCATGTGACACCGGTCTCGGCGCCGGGGAACCGTGAGCGTGATGAGGTGGGCAACGCGAGAAGAGAAACCGGGGAGATCGATCACGGGGGCACCACGGCCGAACCGAACGGTTGGGCTGAGCGGCTGTCGTCGTGCCGTGCCGCTGCCACCACGCGAGGGCCGGCGCGCATGTGCCGGCGGCCTGGCATCACCTCGCTCCATCTTCGATTTCTTTCCATGTGCGCTTGTTTCGCCGGATCGCGTTCGTGGATTCGTCGCCGAGAGCAAGCATCGGACCGGACCGCCGTGTTTTTCTTTCTTCGCTGCCGGGCCGCAAATTCGTTTCCCCGCATCATTTCTGGAGAATTCGGCAGGGGGGCGAACGAAAGCGATAGTGCCGATACGTACTAGCAGCTTTAGTATTTTCTGATTAAGGAACCTGATGCGTGCTGGGTTACTAATGATTCTGAGATAAGCTCAGAATTAAACAGGATCCTCCCAACTTCCTCCACAATCTTGGAGGACAGCGACACCCCTCGTCCTTCCATTCTTTCTTTAAGCAATACCTTAATTGCGGTTTAGCACGAGGGAGGCCCGGCCGATCGATGGATCCGTGCTTACTTTCGGTTTCGGTTGCGTCGGTGATGTCGGCCAGCTGGACGAACAACCGCTTTTTTTACCTGGCCTCGTGGTCAGAGAATCCAGCTGGTCGATCACTGCGTCTGTGTGCGTACCTACTCGTTACAGCACCGCTTGCTGGGGCGAAGTTGGTGGCTGTTGGTTCACCAACCTGTCGTCTCCGTTCGTTCCGTCCCTGTCGCTTGCGATGGTGGCGGTTCGTGCGTGCTTGTTGTTGCCACGGTCTCATTCTCGTGCATGGCCTGCCTGGATCTCATGCTCGCTCGCATGCGTTTGGCGTTCGCGTTTTGGCACTGTTGCTTGACGTGTCGACGAGCAACTAACCCATGCTCATGCTGAGGGGTTAAGCATATATATATCTATATCTTCCTGTCCTATTCCTACCTGCACAAATTAAACTAGTATACTCCTCCTCCTAGAATTCAGGTGCGCAATGGATTCAGGGGAAACGGAACTTTTGTCGAACAAATTCTTTGGCGGTCAGATTCGCATTCCGTTCTCACGCGATGCGAATCCGAGCGAGAACGTACGCAGGAGATCGAGGGCATTGTGGCGATCGAGAGTCACGAGGGGTGACGAACACGACGGCTAGCTGGCCGCTGGCGAGCTTGCTTTGATCACGTTTTGGTTCGAGATGCTATGGCCACTTGGGCCACCGCGCCGGCCAGTGCACCTGGGATGGGAGGGAGGAATGTGCCTATCCATTCGATGCTTCCTCTGAAGATGCAAGCTTGCTGCGTTGCTGGGTGCACATTCAGGTGCTTCCAGCCAGGCCTGAGTGAGTGTGAGTCTGCATGCCTTTGTTCGTCATTCCTCGATGCATCGCATCGTGCATCTTTAAGCTTTGTCAAGCGGTGTAACGAGATCGGAATCCATCAGGGAATGCAATTATCTAAAGTTCGATATGCAAAGATGCGGAAGATAGATAGGCACCGGGTCGGCGCTGATGGATCTTTCTTTTTCGATAACACGCATTTGTTTTAAAAAGAAAAATGGAGTTCACGATGCACACATTTGCCGCTTACAGAATATACGGCGCGCACTGATGGATGGATGCATGCGCTATGTCGATGGCTGTGCCTGTGCGTTGCTTCAGTCACCTGTAACTGTAACGCAAACCTGACGAACTTATCCAGCACAACAGTTCAAACGCCGGCACATCAAGCTATACTGCTCGTCAGCTCTGCAGTCCAGCTACCTCGTTATCAGGAAACAGGGTGTCGAATGCATGGGCATGGGCATGGCCCAACTCGGAGACATCTCTCACTTCCCTCAGCTGGCTTATCCAGCAAACAGTCCATACGCCGGCCGGACCGGCACATCAACCATCAGACGTGAAACCACCCATGATTTTCAGCAGGCACATAACGAGCGCGTCATTTCGAAACAAGATTAAGCAGTGCATAGACATACTACCGCCAAAGACCTACTCCAGGCGGGACTTAGCACGCACCAGGATCATATATTCCCCGTCGCAGAACACGCACAGGTCCGGCGGGGC
>JADLZK010008280.1:0-79664 GCA_015847255.1 Hyparrhenia diplandra
AATAGGCTTACCCCTAAAATCGACTGGTAAAACTTTGCTTCTTGTCGTGCGGGATATGCAGAGCCTTTGCCGCGTATAGGCCCGTTTCTTTGCCCGCGTGTGGTGTGAGACAGACAGAGGACGGGAGAATGAACTTCTCTCGGCCGGGTAGGCACGACAGCTGCTTGCGTCCCGTCTTGTGCATTGCCGGCGGGTCGCATTCACGCAGTGACCTCGAAGTGGATCTGTGGTGTGTGTCCTTTGAGATCGTGAATTACCTTTGTTCACGCACCGCGGTGCTTCCGCGGGAGAATACTAACCAAATCTGACGAAACCCTGCAACAAGATAGATCGGGACGAAACCTAGCTCACAAGATAAATATGCAAGAAAAGTAAAGAATACAAGTGACACAAAAGATTTGACCCGTGGTTGTGCCGCACACAGTGAGTTACGCCCACGTTGTTGAGGTTGTCACACAAGGCTTAGCTTGCCCACCGGCTTGCTTTTTCCCTGGATTCACAAGTCTAGGGAGTTAACCCCTAGAGATGTGGGGTAATGTATTTTTGTTGTGTGAGATTACAAACCTCCCAAAGGCTGCCACACGAAGGGGGCAAGCTCAGGGGCGACGCCTAGCCGTCTAGGAGCAAGCTCCAAGAGTAAAGAACCCTAGGGTTCAGGCCAAACGTGAACCAAATGCTCTTTTGAGTGGGGAAAGTAGTAGATCCGGCCTCCAATCGAAGTTTGTTGCCTTTTCCCTCAAAATCCACGGTGGGAAGTGAGAGATTGAGTGGGGAGCTCAAGGTGCTTCAATGGAGGAGTGATAGAGAGAGCAAGAGGTGTTTCGGGTCATGCGCTCGAGGAAGAAGATGAAGTGAGCGGGTAACCGTTGTGGGAGGGGTAGAATGGGTATTTATACCCACGGACCAACGGTAGGATTTAAGTGTGGCATGCCGCGATCGAACGCCAAGATCTGCCGCGTAGGGCGCCAAGATCTTGCCGCACCATTCTGTGGCGACCGCTAGCGCCAACTGACAAAGAACAAAGAGTGAATCGGTTGAAGAATTCTTTGGTGGCGGGTTTGGAGTTGAGTGTTTGTGTCGATTTGATGTTTAGAGCACTTGGTCCTGTGTATCCAGAGAATCCTAGGATCCCTCTTGATAGTACGGCATTTCCTAAACTCAAGATTCAAAATATAAAATAATTTAAACGCCTTGATCAGGAAACACCACCATCTAGCTTATTTGGTGCCTTTGGACTGTACATCAACTCCACATTTTAATCCTGCATGTCATCTTCAAAACCTCATTAGTCCCCTAATTCGGTGGTCATCAACGCCAAAACTCACTTAGAGCTTGATTGCACTTACAATCTCTCCCTTTTTGGTGATTGATGACAACCAAATTAGAACTTACATAAGATGTAAAGTCAAACTTAGATTTCGAAGACCAAGGATGTAGGAACCTCCCTAAATATGTGAGTGAGTTTTGAATTCTCGGTATTGACATAAAAGGTCAATTTCACATATTTAGGTGTAGTGAGGCCTCCCCAACATCCATGGTTGCCGTGGGGTGCTCAACAGGGGTGTCATAAAAATATATCCGTGATGCATATGACGACGAAAATCGAGCACAACAATATTGTCCATGCGCGATGTGTGCGGCTTTGCGCCGCGCCTATCAGGTCAGACAGGCACGTAATCAATACCACGGCATATATGACGAGGATTAAATAAGCTAAACAGGCGGTGATTATATAAAAAGCGAGTTTAAGCAACCAACGACCAAATTCGAGAAATAACAAGTCACGGTGGCATTATTACATAAAATAGAGTTTCTCTCAAACTTACACCTAACAAGCTACTCTCAAAGGATCTAAACTCGAGAAGATCATTTTCTTTGCATCATCCTCGAACCAACTCCAAGGCGTCGAAAAAGTTTGACCAAGTTTGACCCCTCTCATTTCTTCTAATTTTCTCCCCTTTGGCGTCAAGCACCAAAAGATCATAGAAAGAGAAGAAAAAGCGGGAGTCACTCCTCACCGGGTGTCCTCATGGTCGAAGGCTGTGTCCTCATCCTCCTCTCGAAATAACAAAGACCGGTGCGTGCGCGGAGCGATGAGTAGAGCGGCGAGCTGGGATCTGGCGAGAGAAAGAGCCAAGCGGTCGGACAGGGATCCCGATCCCCGAGCTTGGTGGTGACAACTCAGGGGAGGTCATGCGAGGTGGTCTAGGGATAGAAGGAGGGGCGGGAGTCCTTGCTTCTCCCTAACACTCTTGAAAGCTTTGTCTCATCTCGCAGCATCTCATAAGTTTGCTATGATGCATATGCGCAATGCCCAAAGATGGCCTTGATCCACTTCTTCACCTTGGATCGAGCCACTTTTGTGCCTCCTGGGCCTAGAACTCGAGGGCTGCTCTAAGTCCTCTCTACCGGTGAGGTGCCTCCTGGCGAGGGTCCGGATCCGCCACGGTCTTTCCTCCATCCAAGCCATGGGTCTTCTCTATGTTGTAGGCGTGTGGAAGCAATCCTTGGGATAGATGTTCCCCATGACCCTCTCAATCATGAACATAATGTAAGGAGCATATGGCAAGTTCCTTCCCGGCATCGTCCATGGCATTTGCTAGTTGTCTCCAAATAAACTTTCCCACATTGAAAGTCTCATCATTCTGAAGTGAGCAAGCAAATTCCTAGCATAGCCATTCACATCGAGGCTGCCCCATCCTTGGGATCAATGGTGCATCTGCGCAGAGGTTGTTCATCACATAGAAGAAGTCCTTCAACCCCTTCCCTTTTCAAGTAGCTTTGGATCGGCCCGGCCAATCCTTGATGGCCTTGGCCTCAATGGGGTCAATCTCATAAATGTCGGTAATTTTTGTGATCAGCCCCAAAACCAAGTATCGACGAGAATGTGACAAAGTCAACTCACGTAGTGCCTCATCGGTCATCCGGTGAATGGTGTCGTATGCGTCCCGGTAATAGGTGGCATGAGGCCGACTAAGGATCTCCTCATTCCAATCATGCTTGAAAGCCATGATATCAGTCAGCTCAAATCTCTCACAAGCCTCAATTGCCTCATTGAAGGCATCCTCTTCTTTGTCTGCCATCCTCCTCTTTGTCTGCCATCCTCTCAAAGTCAATATAGTGTATAGTGGTGATCTTGCTCTTGGATGAGTGAAAGAGGACGGTCGGGTAAAAGTTTGAGTGGAATCTTTGCCCAAAACCTCTCATCTATGCCATCGGTCACGCTCATCCTTGGTACACATTGTATGCCCTAGCATCTGCCACTTCTCTCTGCTTCTTGAAGTAGCTCACCACCGGAATAGGTGGATCATTGACAGGGGCTGCCATCTCATATACACCCTCAACTTCTTTGCATGTAGTTCTTTGTCATAGGCAGACGAGGGGGGCTCGAGGGGTGCCTTGGTCACCAGGTGGCACAATGGTGTATCCATGCTGGCTGGCTTTGCTCCTCGTAAGCCCGGTGACCCACTGCCACCTGCCCTGTTCAAGTTCTTCCTTCCTTTGCCTCTCTTGTCCATGACCTTCACCCTCATCTTTCTCTTGCCATGAGGATCACCTCCAGGATCCATCTATGCAAAAGATAGGAGTTTGGTAAGAAACTGCATAAGATAGAGTGTATAGTGGCCAAACATATGTAGGAGAAAGATTGTAGAAATGAATTTTGATGTTCGAGCAAGTTTGTCGGGGTGAAAACACGGGGGCTTGGTAATCGCTTGCCAGCGCATGCACGCAATCTTGCCGTGTCATGCAACCTTTGCCGCTCCCCCTTGCTTCAAACATCAATTTTCATCTCTCAAAATCTTTCCACTACATCTATCTGACTCAATCTACCTTTCTATCACAATTTCACAGACCAAATCAGAGATTAGGTGCAGATTGCCCATGGATTGAAAAATGAGCATGAACTAGAGTGAAAAATATTTAAAATTTGAGTCAAATCGATTTCCGGTTCAATCAAGTAGGTGATTTGAGGAATATATCTTTGTTAGGCAGCTAAGAGCGATAAAGTTCTATTTGGGGGCGGCAATGCCGCGCCCTCCCCTAAATCACCTAAGTCATGGAAACACGAAATCCATCGATTCCAACCCTCAAAATCACTTCACCGAGTTCATACATCACTAAGAAACAAGAATCCATGAGCGTAAAGCGCACATTGCATAGATCGGGCAAGGACTATATGAACTAGGGTTAGGTTACCTTGCGGTTGACCTCATGGAGTGAGGGGGAGAGAAGCGGGGGCTCGGAGAGAGGGGCCGGCGGGGCCGGAGACGAGCGGGGAACTCCGGCGCCGGCGGCGGCGGCTGCTGCCCGGGGGCGGCGATCCGGGCGGCCGGCAAGATGGTGAAGAGAAAGACCGACGACGCTTCGGCCTCACGTGCTGAGAGAGAAAGAGAGGGGGCGCGCGGCGTCGGGTCGAGAGAGGAGAAAGATAACCCGGTTGGGCGGGGGTAGAAAGGAAAGAAGAAAATTTGGCCTTAAAAGCGGTTCGGACGGATCAGTCACGGTAACCCTAGGGCGGCCTTTGCCCGCGCAGACGCCTTGTGCTTGCCGTGCCGCAGCGGCCTTGCAGCGCGCGGGCACGCGGCTGCCCGCTCGCGGCTTGTCTGCATATATATATATTGCCACTTTTGACTTATTTCTCCTCAAACTTGATCACAAAGACACCAAAATTCATTGTCGGGGGGACGAGATCATCGATCTGAGAACAATGGCATTGAATTTTGGATTAGAATTTGAAATTCTTTTGAAACACAATATGAAAGTTTTTACAAACTTTTCCTATGTCGAACTAGTGTCTCAAGCAGTTGCATGTGTGCTGGAATTCAAATCAAGTTACAAGAATCGAGAATGTTTAGCTCACTACGCCTGACACAAAACCTTGACTCATCGAGAGGCTTGGTGAAGATATCGGCTAGTTGCTTTTCGGTGCTCACATGGCGAATAGCGATATCTCCTTTGAGTTCGTGGTCTCTCAAGAAGTGATGACGAATGTCTATGTGTTTTGTTCTAGAGTGTGCTCTTAGGGTTATTTGCGAGTTTGATGGCACTCGTTGTCACAAAGAAGAGGTATCTTTGTGAAATGACATCCGTAATCCTTTAAGGTCTGCTTCATCCAAAGTAGTTGAGCACGGCATGCACCAGTACGCAACATGCTTTCGGCCTCGGCGGTGGAAAGGGCTACACAATTTTGCTTCTTAGAGCTCCAAGACACTAAGGACCGTCCAAGGAATTGACATGTCCCGAAGTGCTTTTTTCGATCTACTTTTGCAACCGGCATAGTCGAATCTGAATAGCCAAGTAGATTGAACTTGGAACCCTTAGGATACCACAAGCCAAGATTAGGAGTGAGTACTAAGTATCTCAAGATTCTCTTAATAGCCACGGTGTGACATTCCTTTGGATTGGCTTAAAAACAAGCACACATACACACACTAAGCATTATGTCCGGCCTAGATGCACAAAGGTAAAGCAAAGATCCAATCATGGAGCGATATACCTTCATGTCCATGGTTTGGACCCTCCTCATCAAGATCAAGATGTCCATTGCTTGGCATTGGAGTTTTGATTGGCTTTGCCTTGGCCATATCAAACTTCTTTAGCATGTCATGGGTGTACTTGGTTTGGCAAATGAATGTCCCTTCCTCCATTTGCTTGACTTGAAACCCGAGGAAGTACTTTAGCTCACCCATCACGAACATCTCAAATCTCTTGGTCATTGTCCTACTAAATTGCTCAACATACATATTGTTAGTGCTACCAAATATTATGTCATCGACATATAT
The DNA here is from genome assembly GCA_015847255.1 of Hyparrhenia diplandra. Taxonomy (NCBI): domain Eukaryota; kingdom Viridiplantae; phylum Streptophyta; class Magnoliopsida; order Poales; family Poaceae; genus Hyparrhenia; species Hyparrhenia diplandra. The sequence continues at coordinate 5,784 of JADLZK010008280.1, forward strand.
TTGGCATACAAAGATATCATTGCTAACTTTATGAGTGAAGAGAGTAGGATCAGCTTTGCCTATTTCAAAGCCTTGTTTGAGCAAGAATTTCTTAAGGCATTCATACCATGCTCTAGGTGCTTGCTTAAGCCCATAGAGTGTCTTTTCAAGCTTGTAGACGTGGTTGGGAAACTTGGGGTCTTCAAAACCAGGGTGGCTGCTCAACATACACCTCCTCTTGTAGTGGGCCATTGAGGAATGCACTCTTGACATCTATTTGGTACAGCTTGAAGTCATGATGGGCAGCAAAGGCTAGAAGAATGCAATTGCTTCTAGTCTTGCCACCGGTGCATAGGTTTCATCAAAGTCCAAGCCCTCTACTTGAGTGAAGCCTTGAGCAACCAATCTTGCCTTGTTTCTTGTCACCAACCCATCTTCATCTTGCTTGTTACGGAAGACCCACTTGGTACCAATGATGTTAGTCTTGGGTCTTTCCACCAACTTCCAAACTTCATTTCTTTTGAAGTTGTTAAGCTGTTCTTGCATGGCCAACACCCAATCCGGATCCTTGAGAGCATCATCTACTTTCTGTTGGTTCCAAAGATGAAACAAAAGAGAAATGTTGACAGAAAGCAGCTAGATATGATTGAGTAGTAACTCCCTTTCGGAGACTCCTAAGGATGTTGTCAACGGGGTGATCCGTTGAATCGTTTGTCGTAGTCATGGGTGATCAACGCCTATACGCATGTTCTTCTTGATCTTCATCATATTCATCATCAGCTTCAAGAATTGGAGCAAGATCAAGTGGTTAAACGGTGATGCGGGTGGATCGTTCTTGTTGGCGAGGTAGGTGGCGCGCAGCCCGCGCTATGCGATGGTCTTTTGATCTTGCCGCGTTGGATACTTCAGCCGGGCGTGTCTTTGCACTTGGTCATTGAGTACGTCGGCGGAATCTTGTGCGGCAACAAGCGGTGGATCCTCCTCTTCATTTGCTTGATCTTCTTGAGGCCTTATGTCACCGATAGCCAATTGCTTGATTGCCTCACAAGGTGGATCCTCCTTTCCTACAACACTTTGATCAACTTGCTCTACTTGAGAGCCATTAGATTCATCAAATGTCACATCTATAGTGATTTCAACCCTACCGGTGGTTTGGTTGAAAACACGATAGGCATGCTCATTTGACCCGTAACCAAGAAGAAAACCTTCATCAACTTTAGATGCAAACTTGGAGGTTCGGGGCCTTTTGTTCAGAATGAAACACTTGCACCCAAACACCCTAAAGTATGACACCTTAGGCTTGTTACCGGTTAAGAGCTCATATGAAGTCTTCTTGAGTTTCTTGTGTAAGTAGAGACGGTTGATGGCATGACAAGCGGTGTTGATGGCTTCACACCAAAAGATGTCCGAAGTCTTCTACTCATCAAGCATTGTCCTTGCCATCTCTATGAGTGTACGGTTCTTCCTCTCTACTACACCATTTTGTTGAGGGGTATATGCAGCTGAAAACTCATGCTTGATGCCCTCTTCATCAAGAAACTCTTCAACTTGGGTGTTCTTGAATTCGGTGTCATTGTCACTTCTTACTTTCTTGACAAGTAGCCCAAATTCTCTTTTTGTGCCCTCTTGATGAAGGTTTTCACCTTCTCCTGCACTGCACTTATCAAAGACAAAGAAAACCCAAGTGAAGCGGGAGTAATCATCAACAATAACAAGTCCATATTTGTTACCCCCGATGCTAAGGTAGGCCACCGGTCCAAAGAGATCCATGTGTATCAACTCCAATGGTTGAGTAGTGGTCATCACACTCTTTGGTAGGTGAGGTGCACCTACTTGCTTTCCGGCTTGGCAAGGTCCACATATCTGTCTTTGTCAAAATCAACATTTGTTAGTCCAATGATGTGGTTGTCTTTTCTGCGGTTTGGCCAAGTTCCTCATGCCAACATGTGCTGACGGCGATGCCATAACCGACCCATGCTAGATTTTGCCATTAGGCGGGTATCGTTTAGCTTCACTTTTGTTGAAGTTAACTAAGTAAAGCTTGTTCTTGAGTTTGCTGTAAAGACAACGAGAGGAATCCTTTTCTGCGAAAGACTTCCACACCAACATCTACAATTGTAGTCTTTCTCACACAATTGTGAGACCAACAACAAGTTGTATCCCAACGAATCAACATGCAAAACATCTGAAATATTATGCTCAGTTGTGATAGCAACGTTACCAAGACCGATCACGCTTCTCACATCATCATTTTCAAACCTTATGTTGTTCCTATCGTCATTGGTTTAGGAATATGATGAGAACATACTCCTTTCTCGGTCATATGATTTATGCACCCATTTGTCAAACACCCAACTTGACCCACGGAGGAGTATGCCTGCAAAAAAAACAAGTTTAGTTCACAAGTTTAGGTCCCCTAAGATTCTTGGGACCTTTTACATTAGTCACAAGAACTTTAGGAACCCATATAGAGGTGTTGCAAAAGAGTTTCCTTTCCTTTGCCCATATACTTTGCAAACACCTCCCTCTTCTGTTTGCCTTCACTTCAAAACAAGGATTGGAGTCCAACTTGTTTGCTTTTGCCCTTGATTGATAGGAGTGGCCTCTTGGAAGAGCCTGGACAAGATTCTCGACTTACGGACCTTCTTCACAGGCTTTTGGACCATCTTCTTGGGTCTATTCTCATTTGAGGCGGTGTAGGTGACCTTCCCTTTTCTTGGGGGCACGGCCTTTGCCGCCGCCCCAGCGACCTTTGCCGCGTGTGGTGAAGGGGACAGCTTCGGGTTGGCTTGTGTCCGGCTTCTGTAAGTGGTCTCTCTGTACCCTCTTGTGCCTTTGCTCAAGAATTTGACACATTCAACACCATTGATCATCTTTCGACCATTGGTTTTGTTTCCATGCTTGTGTCCAAGTCCATCCTTGATTCTTGGATTTCTCCCATCAATGTAGTTGGGCATCTTTGGAGCCTCAACTTTGTTGCTCTTGTTGCCTTCTTTGGTTTCACCTTCTTTTCTTACCATAGCGGTGAGCCTAGTGATCTCTTTCTCCATTGCTTTCATGTTGGCAAGGTTAGTGGCATAAGCATTCATATCAACATTATAGCATTTTCCACAACCTTGACTAGTGGAGGGAGTAGAGGTATCCTTTGTGGCTAGGAGATGTGAGTTGCTCTCACTAAGAATGCTATGTTCATTTTAAGCTTTTTTTGTGCTTGTCTTGCAAGTCACAATATTTTCCAATTAGGGTGACCATAGCCTTCTTAGTAAGAGCATAATTTCCTTGCTCATTAGCTAGGCTCTTTTGCAAGGAAGCCACCTCACTTCTCTCGGCTACAAAGAGCATCCTTGTTATCAACATAGAGCTTTTCAAGTCTATCAAGTTGACTATCTCTAGTTGCTAACTCGCTTGGGTACTCTCTAAATCCGCCATTAGTTGAGCAAGAAAGCCTCTAGTTTTAGGATCTAGGTGTAATGGAACCTCCTAATTACCGGGCCCTGCACCTATCATTGTCCCAAAGACCTCGACGGCGGTATGGATGCACCCAATAACTTAAGAAGCTTTGTCGAGTGTCATCGGAAACCCCGATTACACCACTCATACCAGGATCAACAAAGGAGTAGCTACAACATTACAACATTTGTTATATAAAAAAAAAATATAGATCAAAGTGCGGAAGAATAATAACATTAATTTTACAAAATGTGAGGAAGTTACATTTGAGTAAACTTAACTTAATTAATTTACGAAGCCGAGTAGACTAGAAGACAACCGGATCATGTCGTGCCCACCGCATAACCTTGGTTAATAGCACGAGTCGTCAACACGCAGCGAGGGATTAATAAACCCTGAGTACGGGAGTACTCAACAAGTCAGATTCCGAAGAAAGATTTGTAAATGTTTAAATGAACGGGGCTTGCCGTGTTGCGAGGGAAAGTCGGATTACGAAGAAAGATTGTCGAAGTCAAACTTGTTATTATCCTTGTCGACGGATGGATCTTCTCTCGAAGCTTGATCATCGCGAACCATATCAACACCTTCTCCAAAACTTCATCAACACGATCCGACTCACTCTCGTATACTCTACACGTAAATGATGATGCATGCTTTAGCGAGATGGAATGGTAAACATGATGTTTGATGATGCATGAAATAATAAACATCTTAAGTACAACTTTCCTTCACGATAAAATTGCAACCCAACAAAACCAACTTGTTGAACTACTCTACAAGATATCATCACCATTACCTAAGGAGTTCTCAAGGATCACTTGATAACGACATGGTTTAGGGTTCACAAAACAACCCAAAATCTACCCAAAATCCTAAGTTAGAAAGCATTAAACAAATTGTTTTACACATAAAATGATAGGGCATGAAATAATAAAATTTTTAACTTTCTCAAAACAAGCTCAAAATTTTTGTACAGGTAGATCATGTCATAAAACAGTACCAAAATAATTTTCATTATTTTTCGGATAAATAAAATAATTAATAAAAATCAAGGAAGATACATTTTTCAATTAAATTTTGTATTTTTAAATCATGCCAAAGTATTCAAAATTCAAGTTTCATATTTTTCATGGATAGACATACCCATGGGAAGGCTACACAAAAATTTTCAGAATTTTTGAGCTAGTATTTGAATTTATATGAAATTTGGAAAATCGAGACACTATTCAAATAAATGAAATTGAATAAAACATTTGATAAATGAAAAAATGGGTTTTGGGCTGAATTCGGCTCATGCGTTACTGTGCGTGGCCCACCATCGCTGTTCACGGCCCACAAAGGAGCGATGAACGGACCGCCCCTGGTGGAGCGGTGTTGGGGCGGCCCGGTGTGAACGATGTCGGCGACACCGCGTTTACGTGCCCCGGCGGCGGTGCTCACCGACGGTGATCGCGGCGCTCACCGCCGCGTGGCGGGCGCGGTCGCGTTCGGCGCCGGCGATGGTCGAATGGAAAACTAAAGACGAAGGGCGGCGAGGCTCACCGCGGTCTTGGGGCGGGTCCGGTTGCGGCGGGGGGCTAGGCCGAGGTAAGTCGGCGGCGGAAGCGCGGCGGCGGGCGACCACGACGACGTTCCGGCGGTTCGGGATCTCAGTGCGAAAACCGACGAGCCGCTCACGACTAGACCATCTAGAGGGAGAGAAAGCGTGAAGAAAGGCGAGTAGAAGCTCACCGAGCACGCCGTCGTCGGCGAGGTCGAAAAGTGGCGGGCTCCGGCCGGCGGTGAGGAAGATGGGGTGGCGGGCGATTCGGCGGCGAGATGGGTCGCGGCCCGGGTTCAGAGGAAGGTGAGGAAGTTCTGGCGGCGGGAAAGAAGGTTGGGTGGAAAAAATGGCTCAACGGCGACGAACGACGGCGGGCGGAGGTGGTTCCGGCGGCGGTTCCGAAAAAGGAGAAAACGGCGGCGTCGCCGACCTATTTATAGGCAAAGGGAGGGCGAGGAGGTAGCCGGAAAGGTCGCGAAGGCCTCCAGGTGGTCAGCGTCGCGGCTTCGCTTCGGTGGACGGCGGCGGCGCGATCCTTGACGCCGCCATGGCATCCAGGCCATAGGTCGGGTCCTTTGTTCATTCCCCTCCAAATCAAACCCTAATCTGAAATTTTCAAATTACTCTCAAAATTTGAACTGAACTCAAAATTTTCCAAAAAGTAACTCCCTTAATTTTTCAAGATCTACAATTTTCACAATTGGAGCATTTTCAAAATCTGCCTAGAAATATGACTTTTTGAAATGCAGTCCTAAATTTTGAAATTTGAATTCAAAATTACTTTTAAAATCATGTAACAACTTGAAAAACTTTGTACATGACTTTTGTTCCTCTCAACAAGATCTACAAACTAGCTTTTGAAACTTTTCTCAAATTATGCTTAGATTTTGAAATATTGAAAAGGGGGCAATTAGGGTTTGAATGAAATTCAAAATTGCTTCAAAATTTTGAACTAAAATTTGAAAACTCAAAATACCAACTTTGCTCAACTTTGAAAACTCTACCTTTTCCCTTTTGTGACCACCCTCAAATTCTTTATAGATTTTGAAATAAATAAAAGGGGACAAACTAAGGTTTAAAAGGCTAGGGTTTCCGACGAGGGGGTAAGTTAGGAATCGATTCTTTCGCGTCTTTTCGACCGACAGCATGACCATGAAATAATACACTTGTCTTTGGCCAAATCCATTGCTTAGCGGTAATTAACACACGGGGTGTTACACTAGGTTTTTTGGTGAGTCTAGCATATTCTTCATCATCACTAGATTCATCTTCACTAGAGCTTTCACTAAGATCACTAGATTCATCACTAAGAGAGGGAGAAGGCTTGGGTGTGGATTTTACCTTCCCATGCTTGGCCATGAGACAAACATGAGTGGAGTCATCTTCTTTCTCATCCTCATCATCGGTCATGTTTTTAAAGAGCTTGGGTGTAGAGGTCTCTTGCATAGCAAATGTTGCAACATGGACTTCCTCTTCACTTGTCTCTTTGGTTGAGTCCCACTCATTACCGATGTGAGCTTCACCCATGCTTCTTCTCTTTCTCTTGTAGTCTTGCTTCTTGTCTTTGCCATTGTCCTTCTTGTATTTGTTGTTTTTGTTCTCATATGGACAATCGGCAACAAAATGCTTCGGTCTTTGCCACAATTGAAGCATGTTCTCTTTTTCTTGTTTGGGAATCTTTGTTGCACCATCTTGTAGCCATTTGCTTTCATCCCCTTCCCATATTTCTTCATGAATAGGGCCATATCATCAATCTTCTTGTAATCAGCCCCATCATCTTCATCATCACTTGAGGAAGAGGTTGCATCAATATTTTCTTGCATCTTCTTCATTTTCTTGTCTTGACTTGTAGATGCTTGCTTGTTGCCCTTGACCTTGTTGGAGGAACTTCGCTTGCTTGTCTTGGTTGCCTTGAGAGCCAAATCCTTGATCTTGACCCCTCAAGCTTTGCTTACAAGTCTCCAAGCTTTCTTCTTTCATTTGCCTCCTCTCTTTGCATGTCATAGATGAGCAGACCTACCAAGCACATCATTTGGAGTGAAGTGCTCAAACCTCTTCTTGTCACGAATCAAGGTGACCACTATGTCATTTCTAGGTGTGTATGCTTCAAGCATGATCTTGACAACGGTGTGGTCATCTAGATCCTCATCTTTAAATCCTCTAATCTTGCCAACTAGTACCATCAACCGATCAAACATTTCTTGGGCCCCTTCTCCATCAAGAATCACAAACCGGTTGAGCTTGACCTTTAGCAAGTCAATCTTGGCTTTTCTCACTTTGTCTACACCTTCATGTGCAAGTACTAGAGTGTCCCAAATCTTCTTTGCTTCATTGACATTCATCACCCTATTGTACTCATTGCCTTCTAGAGCACTTAGGAGGATGCTTGTGGCTTGACCATTGATGTGGCAAATTTGCTAGCTCTTCATTTGTTGGTTCCTTGGGGTTCTTGGGTGGCTGAAATCCACCGCACACAACCTCCCAAAGACCGGGGTGAAGGGCGCTAAGATAGGCTCTCATCAAGTGCTTCCACTTGGCATAGTTGGTCCCATCGAAAGCGGGGGCAACTTTCCCGGGCACATTGATAAAGGACTTGTTATCGCGGTTAGTCAAATAAGAAGAGTAGTTAAAGGATATGGCGGCAAACTTGTTGTTGTTTGATTTGCACTCATCCTTTTTCTTTTCTTTCTTCTTCTTGTTCTTGTTGTAGGAGATGTCATCATCTCCATCTTGAGCTACTTGATAGCTCACTTGACTCCGCTTCCTCTTCTTGCCTTCTCTTTTCCCTTGCTGCCCTCCTAGCGGCTCTTGCCTCACGAATCATCTTTCTTTGGTCTTTTCTTTGAAGCTTCTCGGCAAGCTTGACACTAGCTTGCTCTTCAAGCTTCTTCTTTTCTCTTTTTCTTGCCGTCTCGTGTTTCGTCTTGCTAGTCTTGCGGCTTTTCTCTCGACGTCGGTAGCATCACCCTTGATGGTGCTCTCATTGGGTCGCATGAGAGAAAGCTCGGCTGGCTGGGCTTCCACCTCCTCCCGCGGGGACGGTGGTCTTGCCTCCTTTGTTCGATCCCTCCGGCGCGTCCATACCTCACGCGGTGAAAGCGTATACGAGGTATCCTAGCTCCGATACCACTTGTAGGATCGATGGAAGCCTAGAGGGGGGTGAATAGGCTTACCTCTAAAATCGACTGTTAAAACTTTAGCACTGCTTGTCAAGTCTGAGATATGCGCGCGGCCTTTGCCCGCGTGGAAGTCGACAGACAGAGACAGAGGCAGAGAATGAACTTCTCTCGGCCCGGTAAGGCGCGGCCTTTGCCGCGTCCACAGTAGGCGCGGCACCGCCGGCGTGCATCGGTCGAGGTTTGGAGTTGAGTGTTGTGTCGATTTGATGTTTAGAGCACTTGGTCCACAGTACCGAGAATCCTAGGATCCCTCTTGATAGTACGGCATTTCCTAAACTCAAGATTCAAAATATAAAATAATTTAAACGCCTTGATCAGGAAACACCACCATCTAGCTTATTTGGTGCCTTTGGACTGTACATCAACTCCACATTTTAATCCCCTCGCATGTCATCTTCGTAAATCTCATTAGTCCCCTAATTCGGTGGTCATCAACGCCAAAACCCACTTAGAGCTTGATTGCACTTACGGGCCCGTCGCGGACGGCCTCACAAAGACGAACGTCTTTGTTCATCGCTACATCTACCACGGCTACATCGGCAATCTTCACTACCTCACGGAATTTGATCCCAAGCGTACAAGGGAGAATATGATCCTCGGGAACCCGGTGCGGGGTAGGCTCTTGCTACTGAGTTGAGCTCATCGTTCCAGGCGGTGATCTCCATCCGGGGTGACCGAATGGACTTTCATCTAGCGAGAACGCGCCGGTCGGAGGGGGGAGATGTCACGACCCGGGAAATAGGCCCGGGAGGACGGGCCCGCCCGCCCAAGGGGCGCCGCCGCCCCCTGAGGTTCGCGCGCGTCCCGCCCGCCGCCCTCCTCCCTTCCGCGGATTCTTCGGCAATTAATTCGGAAATAAAGGAGGAAAATATCTAGGATTATCTTTAGGTGTTTTGGTGTGCAAGGGCTATCTCATCTATAAGGGAGACCCTTATTAGGAAATAAATAAATAGGACACCTTGTAAAAGGTATTCCAATCTATAAGGAAACCTTTAGAGAGATTGCTTGAGATACAAGTCCCAATAGCCGAGGCTATATAAGTAAGGGGTCTATAATCTTTCGGGGTAACAAGCAAATAAAGAATTTTATCCCAACTCTCCTGTCTCCCTCCTCCACGCGCGCGCCCCGGCCCCTTGCCCGCGCTTCGCGGCCCCACGCCGCCGCCGCCGCCGTGGCGCCCTCGCCACCGCCCCCATCGCCGCTCCTCCCCTCCTCCTCTCCACCAATCTCCCAATCTACGTGTCGGTTCCGACCCAATCTATTTGGAACGACACAAGGCTACTTGCATCACATATAACGAGATGAAATTGAAAGCGCACAAACCAATCCAAAAAAAAATGTGGCGACCACAGACAAAATTAAACGGCCTTGGTGCTAGCCTTATGATCCGAAATTCAAATATAAAAAGAATTGAAACCCACGAGAATATACATCTTCAGTCCTCCCGTGTGAATACGACTTATACAAATGCTTGTAGAGCGTGTCCAGGACATATTATAAAGTCCGCCAAGATGAAATAAAAATGCATGATACGATTGATGAATAAATCTTGAGCTTCATCGTCTTGGACAACAAACTGAACGCCCCCGTAGCAACGCACGGACATATTTACTAGTCTTTTAAAAAAATATAATTCGACTTCTAAACTTGTACCCTCCGTCCTACAATATACTAGTGCATTTTAGCATCCAAAATTTATCCTCAAATATAATGCATTCTAGATGGAAAAAAAAACTTACGCAAAAGGTTTGCGCATATTTAAGCGAGTAAAAAACAGTTAAATGTAAAAAACGTGTCGTGAATTAAATATTTTCCATTTACTCCCTCCATCCCAAAATAAACGACGTTTTTCGCTTCCCGAGAAACATATGCCGGCAATTATATACTAAAATAGGATTAATATTTATATTACATAATTAGTATCATTGGAAAGATCTTTTGATCTAGTTTTTTAACAAATTTATTTGGAGATTTAAATCTTCTACGTATTTTCTACAAATCGAGTCAAACTTGTGTAGGCTAAAAACCCAAAACGTCGTTTATTTTGGGACGGAGGGAGTATCAGACAATTGCCACTAATCACGTTGATAATGTCTAATTAGAAAATAAAATGAGAGTACATGCGTCTTTTATGTTCTTTCTTAATTACAGGGACGATGGAGTAGGTTTTATCATATTTTTTCCTTTCTCTGTATATGCACACAACAATTTCTTACTCCGTCCGTATTAAGAAGATAAGAAACGGACAAGCCTCGCTAAAGAAAAATGGACAAATAGACAGCCAAAAAAGGCCAATGACGTGTGACTGACGGTTAAGATAGTTGGAGGGTCCAATCAATCTATTCTATTGGGATCCGTGATGGGAAAGTTTCAAGCTTCCAAGGTTGATATCTCATGCCGCAACGCGGGAACGGTCGCTCTCCTGCAAATGCAGCTTCGGCCAAACAAAGAATCCGATCTGTGGTACTCAAACTTACAATCAAGATTAACAGAAACTGTTCGTGATTAATAATGAGAAATGCCAAATAATTCACCCAATATTCACACAAGCAGCAGTAAACGCAGATCATCACCATGTTTTTAACGAACAAGTAAAATCCCCGTGTTGTTTCTACTTCCTGTGCAACTTACCCTACCCTACTGCTCTTACAGCTATCAACCACGTCTGTAGCACTCCCATTGATGTCACTACAGCTACTCCCCAACCCCACGCTGGCGTTGGCGCTGCTCCCGCCATCTCTGTGGCCGCCGGTGCGGCCATTGCTGCTGCTGTAGAAGCACACGACCCTGCACTTGACCACGCCCCGCGCCGGCCAGGTAGACGTGGAACCCTGGCGCCACCATCATCTTGACGCTGGCCGGCTCCAGCTTCCCCCGCCCGGCTGGCCGCGGCGTCCTCCATGAACCGCGGGTCGAAGCGCGCGCCGCGCTCCGCGCGCACGACGGGGAGCGGCGGGTGCACGGAGCGCGCCAGGAGGCGGACGCCCCACACGCCCTTGGCGGCAAGGAAGAAGGCCTGCAGCAGCGGCTCGGGCCACGCCCGCGCGCGCGCCCACCCGAGCGAGGACACCACCTCGCTCATCTTGGCGTCGCAGAAGCGGCTGAGCCCGTCGCTGTAGTGCTTGGTGCCGTGGAGCAGGACCTCCTCCCACGTGAGCACCGCGATGGCGTGGTACGCCGCGAGGTTGGCCTGGCACCGGCCCGCCGGGTCCGGGGTGTGCACGTCGGCGTCGGTGTCCAGCTCGAAGTCGGCGTGGAAAGCGCGGTTGAGGAAGCTCTCGAGGCTCGGGCCGGGGCTGGAGGGGCTGCGGAGGTGCGTGGACAGCGCGCGCGCGAGGTTCCGCACGGCGGCGCGCGCGGTTGAGACGGCGCGGAGGAAGGAGTCGACGGGGAAGGCGGCGGCGGCCGCGGGGGTCGGGAGCACGCGCGACTCGAGGCGCGCGAGCTTGAGCTCCAGCTCGGCGAGGGAGTGCTTCAGGCGCGTGGTCTCCTCCAGCGCCTCGTCCCGCGTGCGCGTGGCCGCGGCGAGCCGGCGGGAGAGGTCGGCCGCGGCGAGGCGCCACTGCTCGCCGTCGTCCCCTGCGCCAGCGCCGCCCGAGGCCGACGTGGCCGACGGCGACGAGCGCGGGGTGGAGCGGCGGGTGAGGGGAGACGAACAGCGAGCGGATGACGGCGCCGGGCGACGCCGGCGCGAGGGCGCGCTGCTTGAAGCGGCAGTCGGAGCAGGACACCGCGGCGACGTACGCCGCCGGGTCGGTGGCCGCGTCGCCTCCGCCCCCTTGGCCCCGCGGGGTGTCTTCTTGCTGGCGCCGCCGTGGCCGTGGTGGAGCGGCGTCGGGACGTGCGCGTACTTCTTGTCGGCCTTCTCCGGCGCCGCCTTGGTGCCGCCACCGCCTCGCTGCTTCGGCTCGGAGGCCTGACGGCGCACCATTGTGCAGTGGAACGACTCAGCTACTCATCAGGCAGGCACGGTCGGCGGAACCGTCGTAATCGTAACAGAGGACGAGGAGAGGAGGGAGGCACACTTACAGCGGTGGGCAAAGGAGGCGAAGGAGACGAGACCATGGCCACCACGGATGGAGCGCTACCTCTCCCTGCTTCGTGATACGTACAGCTCTGCGGTGCTCCTCTTTTGATTGAGATCTGACTGATTGACTAGGTGGGTGTTTTCTGACTTGTAACCTGCTGCTGTGTGAGGCCGGGCCGGCGAGCGCCGAGCGGTAGTGGAGCGGGCGCCCGTCGCGTCCCGTCCCCGTGTGCCTTGTGGTGGTGGCCGGTGGGCGGTGGCGACGTCGCGATAGCGCTGCGTCCTGTGGTGGCGTGGGACAAGTCGTTTTGGGGGTTGGCTTCTCGCTCACGGGGTCGACATGAGGGAGATGGGCCGCGGCGCGGGACGCCGGGACTTGAATGCCCGTCAGGTCGGGTCGTTGGTGCGTGGTTAATGCCCTGCTCCCCGTCTTCCTCTCCTCTCGTCTCGTCCTCCCTGAATCTTTGATTACCACCTCTAAGTACTGTCTCCAAGTAGAGCCACAGTAATCTCGTTTTTTTTCTCTTGCCCTTTAATCCAGATCTCAAATAGGTCCTGCATTCTTGGAGATGGAAGGCATTAGGCAGGTGCAAACGAAACTATAGGAAGCTGTTGCTAGTACGTACTACGCGCTACGTACGCTTCCTGTTCCGGTGCTCCCTCGTACTGTCCGTCGCAGCGTGTCACACCAAAGCGTCTGTCGGGACACGAGTACTCGAAGCACATAATACGTGGTACGGGCACATACTTCAACCGCAATTTACAGATCCTGTTCGTGTCTATGTGATGTTACGTGGCTCGGTGACTCGGTGAGTAATGAAACGAAGCGCAACGACATGAAAAGCCATGCCTGCCAAGAGGAGTCCCCGGAGCTCGATCTGGGCCGGCACCGATCGCCCGCCTGCTCGAATGAATGCCGAGCGGGGAGGGAGTGTGGTGGCCTGGTGGGTGGAGACACGATCCGTAGTCCGAGCGGCGAAGTGAATGCCGCCACCCTTTGTTCCACCCGTGCTCGCGACGGCGATGCCATGCCAGTCGCACTCGCACTCGCACGGCACCGACCGCCCGGCTCTCCCTTGTCCCTCGCGGCAGACTCGCACGGCGCCGACCGCCTTGTCACTCGCCGACTGTGCGAGTGGCTCGCGCAGGCTGATTGCAGCAGCTCTGACGAGAATGAGATTCCACCCACGTCAAAGCGCACAATTCATAGTTGTCAAAGCGCACAATTCACAGTTCACACTTGAGGGCAGAGGGACAAGGCCGCAGCTAGCGCTTAGAGAGACAGGGATACGTAGAACAATCAGAGACACTCCACAGCCCCAGGCCAGGCAATGTTACGTAGAACAATCAACAATGGAAGCGAAATGGTAGGAGTAAACACTCTCGGTCGCCATCAAAAGATGCATAGTACATCTCATGATGTCGCAGATGAAATTGATTTTTCATTATTATTATAAAAAGTCTACCAGAATTAACAAGTATAGTACTACATGATAGTAATTGTAGTGATGCTTAACCTTATGTACGTTCCACTATTCCCGCATGACCTGACGACTTTTGCGAGTTCTGTAGTATCTGTGACCGTGACCGTGAGTGAAGTTTAATGAACCAGCGGCCAGGACTGTCATGTTCCTGTGGCTGCTACTAGTACTGTGACGCCTTAGGAATTGAAAGGTTCTGAAACTCGTACCACACGACATTTGCGAGTCCCCGAACTGCTGGATCTGATATATCTTGGCAATTATTATGCACTTGACACTCTAGATGTTGTCGTGTCACAAGCACGAGCAGTGAAAGTTTATACTGAATGTTGAATGTTAAAATTAATACTAGAAGAATCTCAAAACACTGGAAGAAGTTGAGAATTCTGGTTGTGGACGGTAGCACCTGGGGAGGTGAAGAATAGTTTGTTCACACTGCCACGGATAATTCTGCTGTCATTAGGAGCAACCATGTTCCAAAATGTAAATATGAATATAAAACAGAAACAGGAATACAAACAATACACTTCGACATTTTTGTGCTACCAGAACGTAAATGTTCCTAGCACAATGTTACCGAAACGAAGAACGTGTTGTGATCATGTTCCATGTCCATGTTTCTTTTTCAACACAGATGCTAAACGTTTCTGGTGGCAGCGGAATAGGGTCCTCGAAGAGAAACTCAGAAAATCTTGTGGAAATGGATGCAGAAGCTTGTGTAGTTGTGTTAGTAGAGTTCCATGCAGTGCATTCGCACCAACAAGAAAGCCAGGACAACAGGCCTGATGTAATAGATGCCATAGCACGTCCACAGGAAATCCTGTGACATCGACTATGCAAGTAGGTAGTCGTACAGTCGGTGCTTGAATATCAATTGTACACAATCTTTCATGCCTTGTGTGGATACAAATGTATTCACCTCAATCTACATATATTAGAGTAGATTGTTGTGAAACTTAATTTAATTACTCTCCAATCTACTCCAACACATGTGCATTGAGACAAATACACTTACATCCAAACAAGTCTTTTTTGTGAAAAATGGAGAAAATAATACGGAGAATGAGAATTGCATGGGTAACCCTTTTATTAAATTGGCACAATTCTCAAAGCACTCACTCAAATGATTAAACATCCCCGGTTAAAAAATAATTGGCGTATTTGACTGTTCAGGTGTTCAGTGCATACTGTATGTCTGACCATTAATGTATTTTACAAGTCCTTAAAATTCATGAGATTCTTATTTTCTCAATACAATTGCCTCTGGATCATCGACAATACTCCGCAGATCAGTTTACTCTTGCACTATAACAAAGTTTAATCCTGGTAGATGCACAAATAGACGCTCTGCAGGAGGAAATTTACCTTGATGTCAAAACCCAGACAGCCTCCATGTAGCTTCACAGCAAGAAACATATCTGGATTTGATGTGTTCAGCAATTTCATCCATACCATCAGAGCTAGTCAGTTCTTGAACCACTGTACCGTCACCCTTGGGGTGTTTGGTTCCACCTCCTAAACTTTAGTCACTGTCCATTGGATGTTTGGACACATGCATCGATTCTGAAGCATATGACTGACTATTCTTGAACCTCATTCTATGCACAGTCAAATCCTTTGTTTACATATTAGAATAGATTCTTGATCGAATAGGTTTGGTTACAGGCCTCAACATTAATATGTGCCTGGTATTTCTTGAGTATTGATAGATTATGTGGCACAACCCTTTGAATGTCTACTTGTATATTCCCTTTCCAGGCAAGAATACCATTCTGTGCCTGTATCGCAGATAGCCAGCTGCCCAACTTCATCAAAAGCTGTTTCAGATCTAAATGATTTAGGATACCTTTTGAACACTTGCCATCTCTCATGAAAGGACTATTTAAATTAGCTGAACCACACAGACCATATATCATAAACTCCTGAACCAGGGAGAATCCTAACGGATCAGCACTAGGATCAGGTAACTCGGGCAGATATATATCTATCAACATCAGCAATGGAAAGCTCACAGATCACAGCACACTGCCAAACTAGAATGTGAATGAGTTAGCCCACGTTTCTGGAACTCATTTGTATATACGACTGCATACGTGAACATGTAAAATGTCAGGTACTGCGCAATAAATAGTCTAAAAAATTGCTGAACGAAATAACATAGCAGAGTAGTGGACATTACGTACCTGCATGAACAGGACCAAAAACGTGGCCTTCCTTTATATCAGCAAGGTATTCTTCAACCTTCATATGAAAAACATGAACTACCATATCTGACCTACCAGTAGACTTTTGGCCTTCTTCAAACCGAACTGCCTCTGTGATCTCTGGACACTCAGTTGCAAGTATGTTAACATCAATATGATAGATTGGTAGCAGAAAGTGTTTACAGCATCACTAAGAACAATATCATGATACAACAAACAAATGAAGGCAAGGTGGTAAAAAAGAAGGCGTCAAGCTATATCATTTTTGTAGTCCCTTATAATGATCCAGCCAGAAATTTAACTGAAAGAGTTAAAGGTGCTTTCAGACAAAACAGAGAAGAAGTTTACTTCACAGTGCATTATCCAATGTTCCTGGTAAATGCATCTCTCTCAACTAGCCCCTTTTTAGTGTCCTTCAATGATATTTTGTGTTTAATATACGCCTATACAAAAGCACTAACAACAAAATGGGTTACTCAACCTTTAATATCATGTGGTGCATCCAAGAAAAGCACAATTGTTTGCCACCATGAGCCCTTCTTATATGTATGTAAGATGAGACTAAAAATTCCACAGGGAAAGTATTGTACAGTGCCTAAAGCTTTCTCCAAGCCATCAGTAAGTAGCACTCCAGAAGGATGCTTGCAAACTTGCCATGAATTCAACACAAAAGCTTGCTTTAATGGAGGATGATAAATATACCTTACTGTTCCCTAGAGAAAAATTGAAGTTCACTTTCCCAAGGCTCAACAGTCTTGTTTCACATTAGATCAACGTAGTGACAATTTTTCCTTCCATGGAGTAGATAGCGTTCAACAAGCCACTTTTTCTTGTGTAAGTTACCAATGGTCTTTGCATGAGCATTCACCATTTACGAAGTGATGGTAGCGGTTAACATCTCTTATGATAATTTCACGCTGCTCAATCTGTGAAATAAGCTTGATGACAACATGGCAGTCCTCACAAACTCGAAGATTCTTTGTCACAAGCAGCTTTGTCCCAGGGGTGTACTAATGAGTCCAAATGCAATGGCCAGCCTCTCGCTGTGGCCCCGTACCAAGTTCCTCTTTTCATCATCTTCCACATCATGGAAAACGGGCGTGGTGTCAGGTATATAGCCAATTTGACTGATGAGCCCTTCCAATCGCTCCAACTCTTCATATATTTCATCTGATCTAGGATGGGAAGCATCACCCACAAGAAACCCATGGGACTTCCCTTTCAATTCGATCCAGCTACAAGCAATTATCTTTTTCAAGCCTCTATCGGTCATCAGCTTCCTCACCCTTGCAGCTTCTTCCCATTTCCCAGACTGAGCATATATATTTGATAGAAGCACATAATTACCAGCATCTTCAGGCTCCAATTCAATTGACTTATGCAGGGCGAATTCAGCTAGCTCAACATTTTTGTGAATCTTACAACCATTTAGCAGCGCACCCCATATCCCTGAATCTGGCTTCACCAACATTCCTTTAATAACATCAGATGCTTCTTGAACCTACCAGAGTGACCAAGAACATCTACAAGGCAGGTGTAATGCTGCACTGTTGGCTTGATGGAATATACAGTCACCATCAGATCAAATACTTCTTTTGCTTCTTGTACCATTCCTCCATGGTTACATGCAGATAGGACCCCAACAAAAGTAACATGGTCAGGCATCACTTGAGCCTCGCTCCGCATTCTGCTAAACAGCTCCAATGCATGATCAGCATGGCCATGCATCCCAAATCCACAGATCATGGCATTCCAAGAAATAAGCTCCCTGTGCAAGAGTTGCTCAAAGAGAACACGCGCCACCGTAACCCAACCACATTTGGCATACATGTCCAGAAGGGAAGTCTTCAGCTTGTCCTGTAACCCAAACCCTCTCCTCCAACCGTACCCATGTAGCTCCCTCCCTCTAGGCAGTGCAGCCGCGTCAGCTGCAGCTGATATCGCACTCACCAGAGTGGCGATTGTTGGCACAATGCCTTCAGCCGCCATGTTACGGCACAGAGCGAGCGCCTCTGATGGTTGCCCATTTTGCCCAAATGCTGCAATCATGGAATTCCACACCACGGCGTCCCTAACTGTGGTGCCATCAAACACCGCCCGAGCCTCGTCCACGCAACCACACTTGGCATACATGTCGATGAGGCCTGCACACACAAACACATCTGCGGCCCAACTCGTGCGCATGACACGATCGTGCACCTCCCGGCCAGCGCCCAGGTCCAGGAGTGCGGAGCACGCCTTGAGAACCGGCGGGTACGTGAAGTTGTCTGGTTCCATGCTGCCACAGGCCAACATCGCGCGGTACAGATCTATTGCCGCCTCGCGTGGCCCATCGCGCGCGTAGGCACGGATGAGCACGTTCCACAGGAAGACGTTCCCCTTGTTGGGCATTTCGTCGAACAATCGACGGGCGAGAGACAGATTGCCGCAGCACGCGTAGAGGTCGACGAGTCTCGTGGCGAGGGCCGCATCGAGGCCAAGGCCCGACACGAGGAGCCTCGCGTGGAGCTGCCGACCGGGCCCAACGGCTCTGGAGAGAACGCAGGATCGGAGGACGGTGGCGTAGTTGTTGTGGTTGTACGGAGATGGGCACGGGGAGAGGAAGGCGGGGCTTTGGGCAGGAGGTGAAGGTGGAGGAGATGCTCCATTGGGTGCAGGCCGTAGATGGCTGGTCGTTTGGAGGGATGAGACGGGGAGGAGGCGGCAGAGGCATGCCGGAGACAGCGAGGCTGTTGATTTTGAGAGCATGAATGGCAGCATCTTCCGGCCTCGCATACGGCGGGCGATGCCGCGATAGTTGTTGCAGGAACTATGCCAAGGGTGTTGGCTGGGACGTGGCTTTTGCAAAAGATCTTTGTGGGCTGTGATTTTGTAAAATAAACTTTTCAAAAATTTGTTGTGAGATAGATGGAAGCATGTTTGGTTGAGTTGTTGTGGCTTTTGAAAAAGACCCCTCACTTCAAAACGGGCCTCACATGTCATGCACACATGTGATTTCTTCCTCCTCTAGACAGATCTTGGGCATGCCGTGCTGCTCCCATGGAGGCTGCCATGCTGCTCTGTTTGCGGGGCTGGGAGTGGAGAGGGGGAGGGCCACCGTATGAATGGAGGAGGCCGGCTGCCTGCCACAAGCTCGTCGACCGAGAGGAGGTGGCCGCTCGCCGTGCTACCATGCACTCGGGAAGGCCATGCGCGGCGCCTCCATGGCCCGCGGTGGATTTGCCGGGCCCGAGGCCGGGCGGGGTCGCCCGCGGTGGAGTGACGCCGGCCGGGCCGAGGGTGGGGGGCCATGCTCGGGGAAGGCCCGAGCTCATCGGGCGATGACCATATCACGACGGCGGGGAGGAGCAAAGCCACGGCGGATCCGTACGCGAGCAACCTAGGGTGGAGCCGGTGAGGGGAGGCGGCCGGAGCTCGGGCGCCGAAGAGGAGAGGCGGCGGAGCTCGGGCGCCGGATAGGGAGGCGGCGGCTCGGGGCGGCTCCCGTGTCGGAGAGGGGCGGCGCGGTGGAGCTCTTCCTCACCGTCGCGGTGAAGAAGAGCGAAGGAAGAACTACGAAGCAGAGAAGAAAAGAAAGAAACGAACCGGTATGTGTATAACGAGTGGTAGGTGGGTAATTTTATGATCCAAAAGGCGTAAAAGCGTGGTAATCGAGCCGCTTTTTAAATTTGTACTAGGCAAAACAGCTTTTGATGTGGCTTTGGGGAGGCGACCAACCCCTTTGGTTGAGCTTTTGGCTTTTGGGGGCAAAAGCCACGACCAAAAGCCCAACCAAAGAGACCCTAAGTCGCTGCGAGGCCTCCGTCCGCTGAGGCAAATTTCGAAAGGACCCGGTCTTTCAAATCGAAAACACCACATCCTTCACGTGACACGTAGCCTTCACCAATCCTAAAGCGGCTTCCCCGTTTCCATCTTTTCCATTACCAAACGTCAATACGCAGACGCCGTTAGGTCACTCACGCGTGCGTAAATCACCTTAGAGTCTATCTCTACTAATTATCTTGTCATGTAAGCATTTTTGATGACATGGCAAGCAATTTAATGAAAAGAGAAGTGAAAAAAAATGAAGAAACGACGTCTAAGGCCATGTACAATGCAGGCGCTTATAAACAATTATGGCCTATTTTTTGGCAAACATGTACTCCACCATGCACCAAATCGGGCGCTTAAGGGCGACGGCGGACGCTCCGCTAAGCATCGGCGCCCGGGACCGGCCGCGGCTCGATCTTATGGAGGCGGGGGCACTTGGATGCGGCACATGCGGTCGATTAGTTGAACCCTAAAGATAGCTAAGCGCCTTCAATTAATTTTTTTTTCCATTGTAGCTAAGTATGCTTGTTTTTCTCTCACCTCGTTTCCATGGATCCGCACGCCATCCCATCTCTGCGCATGCCTCCCCGCTCCACGCATGGCTCCCCTCCCACGCCCCGCATGTGTTCTCTAAATAGGAAGTTGCATGTTTACTTTTACATTCTATGTTTAGCTGGACGCATGTGTTCTCTATGTGTGTTCTTAAGCGATGAAGGTCTTTTCCGTCCTCGTGTGTTCGCGTGCGTGTGTTCTTGAGCGATGTCGTGAGTTGCCGATCGCCGTCGAGCTGCAAGCAGCCGACGCTAACACCTTTCCTTGTCTCTCCCTGCTGGTTCGTGGCCCAAAAGATCCAGCTACGGGGAGAAGAAGATTGGTTGATTTTCTCTGTAGACTTCATGTACAAAAAAATTGCTTTGTGGAGAATAGTTTCTTGTACGGAGTCCAAAATTATAGAAACTGCTCTATGATTTCTTGCACTGTTCAGCAATTGTATTTCGACATTCAGATAAGTAGTGCATCTGCAGGTTAGAATGATCTGTGAATGGTCCTATAATGTTACACTGATTTATCATTGATTATTACTTGCATCAATCTCATACCTGAATATTACAAGTTACACTTTGTGCATTTGCTGCTTCAGAGACCATGCTCTTGTCTTTCAAGCAGACGGCAGCAGGAGCAGCTTGGGGTTAATTCCAACTCAATTGTGTTGTGTCATTTTCAAGCAAAAAGTGAACGAGCTATTTAAGTCATCACTAGAAACGGTGGCGCGGCGTTGCCGCGCCTACACTGGATCAGGCCAGTGCGCCAGTGTAGAATTTGTGTTTGCTTGTCGAAGGATTGTAATAAGAGTGGTACTGTTCATGTTGTTATTAGTGGTTAATATTTTGTACAGTATTGCCATGGTAGCTTTTGTTATTTTTTAGTTCACTCTAATAAAGCAGGAACTGTGATGAGATAGTGATATTAGTGAAGCAATATGTTCATTTTTTTTTTAAAAAAAAGGCGCCATCTTTAATGACCCATGTTATTTTATTGGCCTGTGGTTAAAGAGTTAATAGAGAGTATTGAAGCTGAATAGAAAAAGCTTTAGGGTTTTAGATATTTTCTCGAGTAATTGAAATGCAGTTGATCTAAGATTGCCTATTTGATGAAATTTATGAAGATTTCTTATCACGACTTATAGCGAAGAATAAATATATGGCATGGCTGAGATAACGATTATTAGGACGAGGTAAATTTTGTTTCCAATATGTGACAACACAAACTAAATAGATTTAGTGTTCAGTTGAATTGAAAGCCTACAACTTGCTATCTTTATTTGAGTACTTACATCTATAAAACTCTTGATGAAAATTAGTAGGGATAATTTGTAATAAGCTTTGAGTGATAAAAATGTTTACGTCTGGTTCGTCCGAAGTCCAACCTGATGAACACCAAGGCATAGCTGCAATGGGCGCGTCATGATCCATAGGTGGAACACGCTCTCGTGCTGTGCTTCGCTTAGCCGAGGCGATGCCAACACACGGTCATGCTGGGAAGTGGTGTATTTATGTATTTTGGGTTTTATTTACAATGAGAAAAGGGAGTATATGACATAGTTGTAGTGTCATGGTGACGTCATGAAGCTATCAGGAACGCATAGCAAGCGTCGGTCGCTGGACCTGGACGAGCTCTTGGGCCGGCGATGGGCGGCGTGCTGCATGCACGTGCGTGCAGGGAGGTGGCGCAGGAGCTGAACGCGCGCTGGCTGGGCCTGGGACCCGGAGGGCACCAGAGCTGCCGACGCCGAAGTATATGGTGGCGGCGCTTGGCCGGATTTGGGGTAGAGCTCAAGCTGTCACCGTTGTAGCGAGATGAGCGGCGGCGAGGGGAGTTGCGGACAGGCTGCGGTAATCCGGAGCGAGGGCCGCGCAGATGGCTGGCGGCAGCGGGTCCGCGGACAGGCCACGGCGTAGCGACGCGGGGCCACGCAGACGGGCGGTGCGCGGGGAGCAGGACAGGCTGCGGCACAGCGCCGTGGTCCTTCCTCGTGTGCCCGCGAACCACCACGCCGCGGCCGCGACGCACGCGTGTCAAGGTCACCGGCGGGCCCCTTGGGCCCACCCGCGCTGGGTCGCGCTCGCCCGGTGCCGCCGTGCCGTCGCACCAGCGCGGCGCCCTCGCCGTCGCGCCTGCGCCGCGGCGCGTGTTGCCGTGCCGAGGAGTGCTCACGGCCAGGGTCAATAGCTGCGCTCGCAGGGTGCGCTCGCCGCCGCCTTGTGCCCGCTGCTGGTTGATGAGGGAGGTCGCGGGCGTGGTGGCGAGGCGGGCGGGGCAGAGGCCGCAGCCAGCGTCGACGGCGACTGAAGCTGTCGCGCTTTTTTGAAGCCATGGAGACGCGTCTGTGCCGACGCTTCTGGAGGGCAGCCGATGATTTTGGAGAGCTGTGCGAGGCAGCAGCGATGGTGTAGATTTGATTTCTGGTAAGTGTAAGGGCCTTTCCGCAAAAATTTCGATACTCGCACGATCTGGATCGTTGACACATCCAATCCGACGGCGGAGAATTAAAGGTGACGTGGCCACGCTCTCCTGCTCGAGCTTGAGCCCTGGATTCGATAGTAAGAGATTTGATATTCATCGTTTCAATAGTTTATTTCCTTTAGCGTGTTTCACGAATGCAGCTTGTGTGCCCTGTTTTGTATTGACAGAACTTACATATACTGCTTCAGATTCTTAAAAAAACATATATTGCTTTGTGGTGACAGTAGCATTTTTATTTTCTTCTTCTTCTTTTTTTTTTTTTATCTCAATTGCTCTGTTATATTCAGAAAATTAGTTGCCTCACATCTCCGTATATAGATTGAGTCCGTGTATATAGTGCCGCACTGCCAGATGTGAATAGTCAATTGTATCAATCTCTAACTTTAGACTTCCATGTATTTTTCTGTAGTGATGTAGTGAAGGAGCGTCCACATCTGATTGCAAGGAAGCTCATCAGAGTCCAAACCCAGAACGCAAGTTAGGAAGCTTTGTAGCTTTGAAAACGAATTGCGTAGTAATAAGAAGGCTCTTTTATTTTGAACTGCTTTGTTATAGCAAGGTGTACAGATACTACAAGTTGTAATATACACATTGTAATTTCTTATCTGACATAAATATAGCTTTGAGCCCTTTGAATTTTTTTTGTGTGATGCACATCCAGACTGTTCTTCCATTGTTGTACTACAGTTGTTGCTTGTGTATGAGTTCTATCATTTTCAAGGACTAATGTCGGTTGTTTTGTTCTATGAGATATAGTTCCGCTAGGTATTGTCTATCTATGCTCTCGTGATGAGCAGATATGTTACATCTGTGCATCTTCCAATTGCGGCCTTAAGTGACTTCCTAGATCGCATTATGAGAAGTATGTGTTGAAATGGTATTGTATCAGGGTCAGTAGAAACTAGGACATTGTAATCCCTAAAAAAAGCTATAATATACCTATCGAAATGAATGATTTTGCGATTAACTCAGTTAGAGAAGTCAGACCATGAGTGAACAACTCTGTCTATTATTGATTATCAAAGCTAAGGCTCAGTTTTTCTTCTTATTAATTTTCAGCATCTAGTCTTATCGATTTGTAGGTGGAATGAAAAATCCTCCTAGAACTAAAAAGAAGAAAGGTGTCGTGGTCTAATACCACGGTCACGATGTCGGCCAGGCTAATGTGTGCAACGATGGCCTAACTCAAGGGACAATAACACATAGTTTATACTGGTTTGGGGAAAATCGGGCTCCCTAGTCTAGCCGGGGTCACTATCTGAGCTCAAGGCTCGTATCGGGACGAGTACAAGCATGTTGAGAGAGGGAGCGGGGTCCCAGGTCTCTGATTGAGGCGAATGCCAATATCGTGTGTGTGGTGTGAAAGTGGAGTGTAACTGAGTTGCTTGCCTTCTCTGGTGGCCAAAGGACCCCTTTTATAGTCGCAAGAGGATACATGGGTGCCACTAGGGAAAGGACTAAAGATGAGTCAATATTAAAGAAGAAGGGGTAAAACGTATAAATGTCGGGGTGGCAGAGCATTGACAAAGAAAAAAAAGTATACTATATTATGAGTATGACCGATCAGTAGTTTCAGTCTTTCAAAGATATAAATTTTGAACCTGTAACTCATTGCAAACTTAGCTTTGGCAAAAATAGTTTGGCAATTTTCCTATTTGTCAAATGTGAAATGCAAATTACAAGTTAAAAAGAATTCATCTCCAACGGTTTGCATAATTCATTGCCAAACTCAGATCTAATTTACATCGGGAACCCTAGAAGAGAAACAAAATTATGTTTATGCCCTTCCACCTCTTCTAATATCTGGCCGTGAATGCCAACGTCGTAGCCGCCGCACAAATGCGGCGTAAACGGCCCGATTTGCCAAACACTCACTAAATTGCCAACCCAAATGCCAAACCGTTGGAGGAAGTTTTTTGGAGGTTTATGACAAAATTTGAGAATGCCAAACACAAATGACAAACTGTTGGAGTTGTTAGTTGTAGTGATGTAGTGAAGTACAAAATATAAATCACACTCAGTGTAATGTTAAACATGTGTAATATTAAAATGATTTTCATTGACAAGTAGATCCGATGCTCACTAATATGCTAATTTCAGAAAGTTGGACAAGCCATGGCTGCCACTGCTCTGTTACAAAGCTGCCAGATTAAGGCCATGGCTGCCATCTTCTCATATCAAAATACAATTCACAATCAAGTTGCTGGGAATTAACTTCCTACCATTCCATGGATTAAGAGAAATTGGGTATTTTGCCCTCGTCGGGAGTAGGTTTTATTTGAAACGCCATTAAGATTGTGAGGCCCCATTTATTTTTGCCCTTCTCAAGCTGGCCACACGCGTTAAAATGCCCTTCCTACGTTTTCTTCCCCATTTTGCCCTTCTCTGTTCTTGTTTTGTTTTCACGGTGACGGGAGAAAATCAAGGTGACCGACCACTTATTTTTTCTCATCCCCAGCCGCCGCAGACACCATGCATGGATATTGGCACTCTGTTCCCCAAATGTTTTCATGTTCCAGCCGACTAAGATCGTGGGCCGGGGCTGTTATTCTTCAGAGTTTGATGAGCACATGGTTTTGGGGATCACAGGTACTGAATCAAACAGAGGAATTTCAGATTGCAGTTATCACAACTGAGTAACAAGGCATCCACAGATCATAACCATAAGCAACTTGAACTAGATTAAATCAAAACCAAGAACAGAAATCAGAGATAGGAGCACAGCAACCGACCAATTCTTCCATTCCAGCAAGATTGATTGATACATACAGGCAGTTCTAATTCACCACAAACTTTGACCTGACAAATCATCCATCACAGAACCTAACCTAATCAAACATAGACAAGAAGCTAATACTGCTACTAATCGACGAAGAGAAACTTGAGTGTCGGGCCCTTCCATGTCAAACTTGACTCAAGCGAAGCATGGTTCGAACCAAAGACAGAGAAGCCCGCAACTGCCGCCTAGAGCTCCTGGGACGCGGATCCGATGTCGGCCTTGGCCTTGGCCTTGCCGCCGGCCTTCTTGGGCAGCAAGCTCTGGTGTATGTTGGGCAGCACCCCGCCGGCGGCGATGGTGACGGCGCCGAGCAGCTTGCTGAGCTCCTCGTTGTTGCGCACGGCGAGCTGGATTTGGCGCGGCACGATGCGGTTCTTCTTGTTGTCGTCCGCTGCGTTTCCCGCCAGCTCTAGCACCTGCAAGAAACACGCAACCCGGCGAGGATTTCAGTGTTGAACCACGAGATGTGGACGGGGCTGGGGCTGTGGCAGACGCACCGGCGCGGTCCTCCCAGGGCGGCGGCGGTGGCGGCTGGCGAGGACTGACGGGCTCGGCGGCGACGGCGGTTAGCGCAGACGGATTGGGTCGGTGGCGGCGGCTGGCGCGAACGGGGTCCGCGGTGGCGTCGGCTGCGGCGGACGGACGGGGCGGCTTTGCTGCGTGCGGGAGCGAGAAGATAAAGGCTCCGTCACCGTGAAAACAAAACAAGAACAGAGAAGGGCAAGATGGGGAAGAAAAGATAGGCAGGGCATTTTAGCGGGTGCGGCCAGCCGAGAAGAAGCGAAAATAAGCGGCTCAACAATTTTAATGGTATTTTCAAGCGAAACCCACTCCCGACGAGCGCAAAATAGCCAATTTCTCATGGATTAAGCATTCAATGGACCAATCACCAAATTCATACATGACCTGCATAAATGAGGGGAAAAAATCGAAGACTTATTGTGCCGATAGATAAGGGAAAGTTTTCAATGCTCATTAGGAATAACTACTTAGGAATAACAAAGAGAGGGAGAGCAGGGCGAGGGCGAGCACACCTGCAAGATGGGAGGCGAGAAGGCGTTCGTATGGGACCGGGGCGAGCTCACCTGCAAGACAGCGGTCGCCGAGCTTGCTGCAGCCATGGCGACCATGTAGAACAGAGAGAGGGAGAGCAGGGCGAGGGCGAGGGCGAGCTCGGCGCGGCGAGGCGTAGCCGCGACGGGGACGGCCGGCGTGGCCAGGCGAGGCGAGGCGAGTCCATGGCCGTCACTGACGAGGCGGGCCCAAGGCTCGGCGAGCTAGCGGCACTCAGTTGATCGAGCCTACTATGTATGAAGAAGTGACATCCGAATATCTAGCTGCCTAGTCAATTCGCGCTCGTTCGGTTCCATGTGCCAGTCCATGCTTCAGATCGAGAAGCAGGCAGGCTGATCAATAAGCAGTGATGCTGATGTACAGATACGGTGTCGTCGACAGCGATACAGCTAGGTAGACAGGTACTAGACGAGTACTGAAGGACCGGCACCTAACCTATTGCCTTCAACTGTACGTCGTCGCTGCATCGATCGCTCGCATTGATACTCGCAGGGAGGGACGGGTACAGTACGTCGTGGCCTACCCCGGTCGGGCACCGCCGAATCACACGAGAACCAGCTGTCAGATCGATCATGCACGCGACGTGATTCAAAGCCGCAAGCAGCAGCGAGCGAGATCGGGATCGGGACCCTCTGTTTGCATTGCCTGACCGACGACGCAGGCTGGCAGTACCCCAGTTCACCTATACAGACCTCTTTGACGGGCCAGGCGCCCCGGCCCCTATGGATGGATTTTAGCAAAAATCAGTGAAAAATCCCTGTTTTTACTGCCGTATAACACTAATGACCTCATGAGTTTATAACGTTCAAGACCCTGGTGACTATACGTGGCTATGCTTTTACCCCAGCAGCGGAGAGTACTGCACCGTGTGCGCGTCGTACAAGTTGCACGGGGTGTGATGGATGCGGTCCTAGGCATCAACCCAACGTCCCAACCCAACCCAACTACTGGAGCTAGGGCGGCGGGTGTGTCCAGCTCTAGTATTTGATTTTGCTCTCAACGGCCACCGACGAGACGACCGCTGGGATCGATAGTCGGTGGGTGAGATTATGGAGCTACGACGACCTAGCTAGTATGCCAAAATAATCTGAATTATTTCACTATAATACCCTGATCTTAGTTCGTACTTCTTCGTTATCAGTCTGCAGTGCGTTCGATCTGTCACCATCGCCGGATACAGATCCAAAGGACGGGGGGCGTCCCATGGTCCAGGCAGGTCCATGATGCCACAAAGACAATAGAAACCTCGCTCAGGTTGCTGCTACCCAAGTCATGGACGGACGATGAGGACCACCGTCCACCACCACCACCGATCGGCCGTGTCAGGCGGCGCGCCGGCCCCGGCCCCGCGAGCAAACAGCACATGCATCACGACGCCCGTTGCCGCCTGGTCTTCAGGCAGGGCAGGGCATGCCGCATGCAACGCCAAACGGCTAGCAAGTCCACCGGCGGCGCACAGTTCTCTCATCTCATGCATGCACATGCACGCAGGGCGGCATGCAGCCGGCAGGCATGAGGCAAGGCAGGGCGGGCGGACCGGCAGTACTAGTGCGATTTGTCAGCGGCTGTGACTGTAGGTAGTGGAGTGGGAAGAGCGGCCGAGTGGCGTCGCCTGTGCGCGCGCGTGTCCCCGCGCTATGCTATGCTTTCGTCGCGCCAGTCCAAAACGCCACCTCTTTGCGGCCGTCACTCTCCCGGACGTTTCTGGTCCTAGTTTTGTAGCTTGTAGGGTCTGGATCTCAGCACGGCCTGAATCATCATTTTACACTTAGGGTGTGTTAACTTTGGGAATTTTGGTGAAAATTTGGCACCGTACCGAACTGAAAATACTATAAAGACGTTTCGTTTGTTTTTGTGATAAATATTATCCTACCATAGCGTAAATAAGGCTCAAAAGAATCGCCTCCATGAATGCACATCTAAACTGTGTAATTAGTTTATTTTTTAACCTACATTTCGTCATACTCGGACGTGCGTCTTTTGGTGCATTTAACGCTTCGATGTGATGAGATGTGATGGGAGTGCATGAAATTTTGGAGAGGGAATCTTTAGGCTCTAAACACAGCCTTAACTTTCCCAGGAGGGAAGTCCCTAATGATTTTTCTCTCTCTCGAAGTACTAGTACATGTGGTGCCGGTCACTTACGGAAATCTTTCCCTCGGATTCGTTAATCTTTTGCATTCTTTCACTTCATATAAGCGTGTTTTATTTTTCGTCTTATTCAAATTTTTTATGTAAATTATAAAACAAACAAACGTCGTCATTACAATATCTTTAGTGATGTAATAAGTCATAATAAAAGTGGTAATATTTATTAAAAAAGTTGAATAAGATGAGAGGTCAAACGCGATTTATATGAAGTTAAAGAAATGCAAATATTGTGAAACGGAGACTACTACACAAACAAGCAAGGGAACTGCGCTTCGAATTTCTTGATGAATTTCTTGATGCCGACATGGGCCATGCTGAGAAATGATTACGTCCATGCAGGCTCTTTTGGGACGGCCTGATGATAATAATGTCAACTGATGATACGAAAACTGCCACTTCGGATCGCACTATCGCAGCTTTGTCACGTCAACCGGCTGTCAGCTTGGTTTGCCTTTCCCTGTTCCCTGGCCGATTGCCCATTTCCTGCCTGTGACTGATCACTGATCCTCCTATGTGGCTACAGTACGTGATAAGGGCGCAATCTAGCTTCTCTTTCCGCTTTCCAGCATCATGAGTACAACTGTGGATTTCCACATCTTCAGAAGCTAGCTCGGCCCAACAACAAGGCCCAGATTGAAGTCCGAAATGGATGCATCATAATTAGGACCAATGCTGAATCTAAAACTACAGCTACAGTCCGAGATCACCCCAAAATAATTTCGCTATTTGTCGGCATATTTTTTTATTTTTTTTTTTTTTTGCCGGCATATTCATATTTTCGCGATAAACTGCTGTGACCGAGTTACCGTCGCCTCTTTCAAGAGATTAACTTGCACAAGATTAGATTAGGCAGTAACAATGTTACCAACAGCGCATGAGCAATGGCAGCATGTCCTCCAGTTCAAAAAAAAAAAAAAAAAAATGCCAACATGTCGCGGTTGTTGTTGCCTGTCCGTTCGGAACAATACAATCCACTCTTTCCGCGTTACACTTTGCAGCGCACACTCCTAATATATATACAAGACTTTGCTCTTTATTTATCTTTGGTAGGTTTTGTTTGGTACTGAATTTGTCAGATTTCACTATCCACCAATCTAATCTAAGCTAACGCACACGCCAATAATTTTAAGGAACATAAGTTTTATTAGAAATTTGTGTACATATTTAGTGACTAAAACTAACAAAACATAGTTTATCTATGCCTTTGTCAAAGTGTTTCTAGATCTCGCAATCCGCACAACGCTCCATAATCATTGTCTAAAAGGCTGTCTCAACAGAGGCGCAAATGGCAAAAAGAGTCGTATGCAGTGTTTTTGCCTGCTAAAAAACGCCTCCAACGGACGATGCAATCACCGCACTCACTTTGTGTCCGAGACGATTCGAGGCGCAAAGTTGCGTCGCCTCTCTCCTCACGACGCAACCTCACGCGCAAGACGTAGTGGTGGGCCCATGGAGCGTCGGGTGAGGTGGCCCGAACGACGAGGCGATCCCAGCGAGGCCTTGCGGCTGCCTGCTCGCGCCCGCCCGCGGATGCTTGCCGGGCGGGTCTTGCGCCGCCGCGGCTACTGCCCGGCGGGTATTGCTCGCCGGCCGCCCCGGCGGCCGGAGTGCTACCCGGGCCACCCAATCATCGGAGAGGAGCTCGACCATAGGGGCAGCGCCGGCGGCCGGGGTGGGCCGCCTCGTCGCGAGCTCCTCGCATCCCCGCTCCGCAAAGCCGCGGCATCCGCGTCGTTCCCAGCCTCACCGTCGCCGGCATCCAGCGTCGAGAGGATTTTTTTAGGATTTGGGGAGCCTTGCTCGGGTATCCGTTGGAGAAGATAAGATTTGGGGAGACACGCTTACACCGTACCGGGACGTATACTATGGAGTGGGTCTTATTTTTTGCATGTTTTGTTGGAGATAGTCTAATCTACTACTAAAAGACCCAAAAGCAATCGTCCACCCCGGCAGATTCACGGCAGGCTCGCGCGCAAGTTCACCCGGTAACCAACGCAAACCCGCAGCAATATCACCTCGCCGGGCTCCCGTGAATCGCGCTGGTTTCTAAACAACCGCCGCCCACGACTCCAGCCGTTCCTTCCTCCGAACCCAGACTCCACCTCCTCTGCAGCCAACGCCGCCCTCTCTCGTCACGGAGACCATCGCTCACCCGTCACCGCAGCAGCACGTCGAGACGCGGACTCCCCCGCCCGTCGCGCTCCCGCAGCACACCCGCGCGGAGACCGTCTCCAAAGTCGCTACCGGCCTCCTCCGACGGACGACGTACAGGTCCTCCGCAAGACCGTGGCCAGCCATCGGCCGCCGCCGCTGCCGCCAGGACCAGGTAACCACCCCTTCCCTTCTCTTCCACTCCTGATCCGGTCCTCCCCTCCCTCGCATCGGCTGCAGAGCGCCAGGAAGCCCTTCTTGATCTGGGGCGAGGTGTGTTACAGGTCCTGGCTCTTCTCCTTGGCCAGCGCCGTGGACGACAAGAGGGCATCGCCGACGACGCAGATGAGGTTCGTGATGATGGCCGCGGTCTTGCGGAGGACCCGTACGCCGTGAGGTTGAGCTCGCTGGCAACGCGCGCTCTGGTGATGGACGAGGTGTTGGTGATCGCGAGCATGAGCGTGGCGGCGAGCAGCTCAGGCGTACAATCGTACATCCCCATGGACACCATGGCGGCCACGTTCGCGTAGGCCAGCGCGATGCACCGGCGCGTGGCGTTTTGCAGCGCGGCGAGGTCCAGGTCGAGGCCAACGAGGAACATGTACACCACGCGCGCCGCGGAGATGTAGCTGCCATACATGTCCTCGACGTCGTCCACGCCCAGGTGCAGGATGGCGTTGCGTAGGCGCATGCCGCTCACGGCAACGCCGGCCTGAAAATAGATCGCCACCATGGCAGCAGTTTCAGAACGAGCAACCAGAGTTAACCGCAGATCGGGACTCTGCGGAGGATGCATGCGATGCCGCCGGGGAGGTCTTCTGGAGAGTGCACGGCTCACTTTGTCTCTCGCCATCGCTCCGTGTGTTTACGTTTAGTTTAGCCACTCTACTGCTGCTTAGTTTTTTATCTGTCATGTACTCCGTATTTGCCGATCCTTGACAGTTCAACACGGATGATTGTAAGTGTTTAAGTTCAGAAAAATTCAGGTTTGATTCTGACTTGTTTTGGTGCATTGCCTTGTTTTTTCAGGGGCTTCACCAAATTCACCCTTGCTGAGTATATATATCTCAAGTACAAAAGCGAGGTTAGAATAAGTCCATTGGCCTCGATGGTGTCAATGCTAAGGTGAAAAGGTTTTCCAGATGCTCATTTATTTTTGTTCCTATGATCCTATGTGTGCTTTACCAGGGTACATGAATGACATTTTCTTTTATCACAGAATTTCAAGATCATTTTGAAAGGATGAATGATATCTAAGTTCCGCCTTCTGCCACGCGCGCCTCACGAAGGACCCCATCACCCTCTTGCCACTCGGCGTCAAAATCTAGGTATACAACCACATCTGTTGCCGCCTGTTGCCACCAGATGCCGCACGTGCCTAGGTGTGATTTCCTTTTGGTCATGTGTGATTTCTGAATGTTGCTATTGTGGTTAGCACAATCTATTTCTGCTTTGGAGATTTAATCTTGTGTTGCTTCATAGGGTCAAAGAAAGTATGGGCCAACAACAACGTTCTGCTATATTTAGTTCATGCATGTGAGCCATATTTTTGGTGTGTGTGTGTTTTTTTCAATTTCAGAGGTTTATTAATGTTGTTGGCTGAATTTAATTATCAAAACTGCACGTTTTTGTTCTCTCAAAGTCTCATGCTATTTTTGTCAATTACATGAATTAGTAGTTTCAATTGGCATGCACTCTATATCATGTATGGGTAGTTTCAATTGTCATGCACTCTACAAACCTCTTGTAGTTAACTGTATCAGTCAGAAGACAATGGCTCCCGTGCTTATAATTTTAGTAGTTCTCAAGATGACAGTAGCTATGAAAAATTACAATTGCTGCATATGATTAAACTTCAGCAAATTATCATAATTGTGTTTTTTAATACTCACATTTATCGACGTTGGAATATGTTTTTTGTGAAACAAAGTCACTTTTGTGTTGCTAGGAGTGTATATGGATTTGGCTTTGCTTTGCTAACTTATATCCTCATCATGCAGTGGTTAATCAGAGTTCTTTTTGTACATAATTAAGTCTAAATGGAAAAGGTGATGGTCCTACTCCATTAAGGGACTTGACAAACACTATTCATGGAGGTAACCGTTGATATACACATGTTTCTGGATAAAAAGTTGGTTTAGATTTCAGCATTTCATCCACTTGACACTTTGTTTTGAAGCGGGGTAGGAAAAGTGCGACTAACTCACAAGTTGATGATGTTGCGCAAAAAAAGGGAGAGGGAGAGAGCGCGGTGCGCAGTGATGACAGAAGAACAAAGGAATGAAAGAAATAGGAAGCAACGTGAAAACAGACTTAGAAAAAAGGGCAAAAGTACGCCAACTGATGGTTCAGGAGGTGACATCATATATAAATTGAAACAACCATGTGCATTAATTACCTTCTACTTATTTACTATGTGTAATAACTATATTGTAGATGTTGGAGTTGCATTAGACAAGGAAGGCATGCATAACAGTGACAACAATGATTGGTTACATAGGAACGATTTGTACCAAGCCATGCAGATTGATAAAGAGAACCTAGGTACTATTTAATTCCCGTTACGTCTTTCCCAAATTATGGTGTTGCTATATATATTATTGCAAGAAAAAGGTCAGATTTCATTGTCTATATATCTTAACAAGAAGATGTTATGCAGCTGAATGCTCAATTGGTGTTGTATCGATTACGCCAACACTATGGAACACACTCGGGAAGACTGAGTTAAAAAGATCATATGATAGGGAGCGCTATAATAGTATGACTTTGATCAAAGGGAAGAAAGGCGTGAGCGTCAAAGGCTATACAATACTGCACCCAGGCGTAAGGAGGCATTGAAACTATCTAACAAAAGATTTAAAGAGAAACGGAACAACACCCTTCACCCAGATTCTATCGCCATGGAGAACCCTTTATTTAGTCTATACCCTTGAAGGTTAATCTTGAGATATGCTTCAATTGGAGGTTAATCTTGATACATGCTTCAGTTGGATGTTTTCTTGCCTTCAACGCTCTTGAGAAATTGAGCTGTTATTTTTTTTGTGACATCATGAGTATCTGATACACCATGTCACTTGCACCTCTGGATTTGCAATTCAGGTGATAAAGCGACATAACCATAGTTGGATGTGGGATTATAAAGGCAAAAGATATTTTGAAGACTGCATAAGAGCACGTACTGCGCTGCTTGAAGACTACATGAGAGCACGTATTGCTTGCAACGGTTATGACTCGACCGCAGAACAGACTTCTACTGCATATGCACCATCATAATTTGTGTTAAATTACACTAATTCCCCTCTCTGTTCACTGTGTTCTTGTTGCTTGAGTTGCTTGAGATTGTTATTCTGGTGTTAGGTTATATTGTATTATTGCCACTTGAGCTCGTTCAAACGAGATGTATTATTTTTATAACAACACAACACACATTCATATTTGTATTTTCATGACATTACTTTTCCGTTGCAACGCACGGGCATTTACCTAGTGAGAAAAAAAGAATGAACGGCATAGCTATATGCAGCCTTAGGGCTATCAGTGACTAAGCCTGAAAATTTTTAAGTGGGGCTGAAACAAAAGGAGATGTTAATTTGTATGAAGATTTAATGATGATTTTTATTTTTAATATAGTAATTAACCTTGATTACCGGATTTTAGGGAGGCTAGAGCCCACCCGGCACCCGCCCCACTGCTGGCTCCATCCATGGGGCTATGCCTTACATCCGTGGACGTGACGAACAAGTCATTTTTATCAGATTTTTTTTTCCCAACCAGACATGTCAGAATGAAAAGGCCGCTTTACATGAGAGGCATTGTGAGCTGTTTTTTTTTTAAAAGGGCATGTACAACGTGTCCTTTCAGCCCGTTTTCATGATGGCTTTTTTTTTTTTTGCAAAATGACCCCGCCGTATCAGATCTCCCGTCTCCATCATGGCTTTTTTTTTCAGACTTCGCGGAATGAACGAGTGGCAACTACAATTTTAATTTTAAAAGGAGTCACACAATGCGATTTGCCGATTTTTTTTTTTAGTTTATTGATACCTCGAGCTGCCTCTGCACGCGCCAAATCCATTTCGCCGATACGCGACGATCGTCCTCCTGGCTTTCTTCCCTGGGAAGACTCCCCAGTCTCAGCACTCCACCCATGTGCATGTGGTCGCCACTTGCACCCTTTTTGGAGCTACTACCACGATGACCATTTTCCAGTGTTCATGAGTGTGGACACGTTCCAGGCTTCCGGCAGCTTGGATGCCAAGACATTGCGCGGGAAGACCACGGGTGCAGAATCTTCCTCTGCACACTTCGGGGGTTTCGAATCCGAACTACAGGGACATATATAGGCTCGAGGCGCCAATATCGTTCATCATCCAATACCACCACCTGACTTCTGAAAACTTGCCTTCATTTTGATCAGGCCTCTTCCAAAACCCAACGCACAGCACAAGAATATGCTGAGCTCGACTGTGGAGCTGATTACTCTCTGGGCGTCCAGCCCGTCGCTACTGGCCTTCTGCTTCTCCCACCTCATCATCGCCGTCCTCCTCCTCGGCGGCCGCGGAGAGTGGACGCCGGGAGCCGCCGAAGCTGAAACGCTGGATGGCATTCAGGTGCACGGAAGGAAGAGGAGCGGCCGAGGACGGGAGAGTCCGACTCCAGCGGCTGCCGCTAGCGTCGTCGAGCACAGGCACAGCTGTGCTCACGAAGCCGACGGCCGCCTCAAGGGGTGCGTCGCCGTCGCCGACGTTGGCACAGATGATGTCCAGGTGAAGGCAAGCGAGAAAAGCAGCGGAGCAGAGGACGATATCGATATGGTACAAGAGGAATGCGGTGACGATGAGGTAGAGGATGAGCTCATGACGCGGGCCGAGGAGTTCATTCGGAGGATGAACAGAGTTTGGATGGCAGAAAACGTGCGCTTCTGCTGATGCCGATGTGGTGGCGGTGATGGTGACTTGTTGCTGTCCGCTTGGGAGTTGGTGTGGTTGTTCTCTGCTATGTACGCTGCTGTATATTACTCAGAGAGAGGAGGAAGAAAGTCTGAATGAATCTTTTCCACAACTGCAGGCCCCGTTTAGAGCCCCGAATTCGGGGATGAATTATGTCACATCGTACACTGTAGCACGTTTCGTTTGTTAGTGGTAAATATTATCCTATTATGGCGTAATCAGGCTCAAAAGAATCGTCTCGCCATGATGTACATCTAAACTGTGTAATTATTTTAATTTTTTACCTATATTTCGTCTTCCATACATGTTGCCGGCCCGACGGATGTGATGGGGAATCTTCTTTTTGCGTAGTGAAATTTGGGAGGAATTTGGGGATCTAAACACACCCTGCAGATCAATACTCTTGCTTTTCCTGTTTTGCATGTCTCTTGACGGATCGCGACCACCTGTATGCTCAAATTGTAATGGCATGCTCAAATTGTAATGGCGTAGATACTCAGAAGTCAGATCGATCCATCGGCGACGATGACGACGGACGAGAAGCCCTGATTGCGGCAGGGGCTGGAGGAGTGTAGAGGAAGAGGAAGGCAACCAGTCTTTTTCGAAAGGCTATTTTTAAAAAAAAAAAAAAAAATTCAGCAATGTAGTAACACCACATGCTAATAGATAGATAGATAACCAATAGTTCACCACATCAACAGAATAGTAATATCATCACATACCAGTACCAGATAATAGCAGTAACATATACTAATAGATACACAGATACTCGCTCCGTCCCGGAATAAACGTAGTTCTCGCTTTCGAGAAAAAATGTCGGCAATTATATATTAAAATAGGATAATATTTATATTACATAATTAGTATCATTAGAAAGATATTTTGATCTAGTTTTTTAACAAATTTATTTAGAGATTTAAATCTTGTATGTATTTTTGACAAATCAGTCGAAACTTTTGGCACGAACACCCAAAACTGCTTTTAATTTGGGACGGAGAGAGTAGATGCAGAATAAACACCACCACCAACGAAGGCACAATGCACTCACTTGCCCTCCACCTCAACAGCCTGCTTGGGAAGAATGTAAAGCTTCAGGACGCCATCCGTGTAGTCGACGCCGATCTCAGCGTACCCCTGCTCCTTGTCTTTGCCTCGGGCAGTCCTCCTGCAGGTCGACCAGGTAATCGAGCTCGGCTTTGGTGTCCTGGAGAAACTCTCTCAACTTGGGGTTGTCTTGGTACATGGAGTCGGGGAGAGGACTAATCTTCCGCATCGGACGTTTCTTGATGCTCTCGATGTAAGAGTCGGGCATCCCGTAGCTTGGTCATCGTCACCGGGGGGCAGCACCATCTCAGACTGTCTTTGCTCCCTTGGCTTCGCGCCCTCCTTCGCAAACTTGTACAGCAAGGCCCACGAGTTACGGATCCGCCGCCACGCCTGTCTTGAGCAGATGCTTGTCCGGGAAGGCCTTGTCCGGGAAGAAGGCGGCCTTGGTGACGCCGATCCCGCCACCGACCTCCTCCTTGTTCAGCCCGGCCTTGGTGCCGCCGATCTTGGGGGGGTGAAGGTGCCGGCCGCCCGCCTTGGTGTCGCCGATCTCGGGGGTGGAGCTGCCGGCCGCCGCCTTGGTGCCGCCGATCTTGGGGTGGAGTAGCCCGGCCGCATCCTTGGTGACGCCGATCTCGGGGTGGAGATGCCGGCCCCCGAGCCTTGGTCACGCCGATCCCGCGGGTGGAGCGTCCGGCCACTTCCTTGTTCAACGGCTGAGCCTTGGTGACGAGACCCGCTGGTGGAGCCTGCGGTCGCCTTCTTGTGGGTGAATCTGTTGGTCACCTCCTCGTTCAGCTCGGCCTTGGTGACGAAGATCTCGCCGGTCAAGCTGCCGACAATCTTGTCCCTCATCTCGTAAAACACGGACCGATCCTCCCTCGGTGTCGAGCTGCATCTTCACCGCCCCTCCCTCGGTGTCGAGTTGCATCTTCACCGACCCTCCCTCGGTGTCGAGCTGCATCTTCCCCAACACCCTCGTCACCTCCTCCGCCATGGCCCCTCCCTCGAAACCTAACCTCTCTCCTCAAATCAAACCCTAGATCTGAAAATAGGGATCGGCGGCGGCTATGGTCGTGTTCAAGGCAAACCAGAGTTACCACTTGCGCTTTTCAACCTTTGGTGCATTTTCATTTATACCATTATATGTGGTCTCCGGTCGTTCATAGCATCGGGTAAAGAAAAAAATACTTGAAAATAGTATGGAATCATGCATATATATAGAGGCTATTGGCTATGGTTTCAAAACAACACTAGTGCTTGCATGAACGCAATTGCCGAGTTGGCGATATTTGTCACGGAGGGTGAAAGTGAAACCAACAATGTAAAGACTATAGGTTATGTCCTTTGCTATACAATCTCAAGATCGACATCACACATTCTTTTTGTTGTGAAACGTATGTCAGTTGTTATAACTTTTTTTGTTCTTTAAATGCGTCATAACAATAATTTAATACAATAAATATAAACGGAAAAAATACAAAGTTACAAAGTAGAATGACTATTTACAATTTTGAATGTTGATGAGTACATTGTAGAGCTCCAACATATATACACTGCAGACATATTCGGGTGGGGAACGCCTCCCCCCACCGGTGACACTTAAAAAAACATTGTAGACCATATTTAGAGATATACATGACTACTTACTAGTTTGGACTAAAACTTAACCAAATTACATGTAGTTGGCTAACAGTAGTTGAAGATTTGGCTACAGAAATAGATCAACTACTCCCTCTTGTTTGGATGCATTAGAGCAAATTTTAGCTAACTAAGAGCATCTCCAAGAGTGTCATATTTTGTTCCTAAAACATTGTTTTTGCCATTTTCCAAATTAGTATGGTGACAAAAAAAAGAGACCATCTATCTCACTTTCAAAATATGTGGTCTTTTATTGTGTCGGCGCCAGGTCTTGATTCCCGACGCAATTAGGTCATCGCCGCCGCCATTCACCGCCCTGCCGACCTCCAGCTTGCAGGAACAGACCCGACAAGTCCAAAAATTTAGCTTCGTTGTAGGTCTACAAATACTTTCAAATACTTAGGACCGGCGCTGTGTGCAGGAACCGGCGGCACCGCCACGGACGGCTACCTGCTCGTCTCTGGTGCCTCCTAGCTAGAGGTGGAAGGCAAAGCATGAGTTGGACATCTATGAATTTTAATAAATGAAATAAAAGTTCAAATTTTGGTAGGGAAAAATGAATTCCCAGTTCATAGCCAGTGAGAGGGTACTAGCAGCAGGAACAGTAGCATGCAGTGACAAGCAAATTGCGGTGTACCTGGACGAGCAGAGCAACTATGCCGTAGCGGCAAAGAAAAGACGCGTGGGGAAGAGATGCTTGCGCGAGCACTAGGACTACTAGTGCGTGGACAAAGCTTACGGCTCGCGGGGAAGAGATGCAACCCAAGTTAAAAAACAGACCTTACGGCTAAACTGAAGTAGTAAAATATATGGTTTAATCTACCCTACTAATGCACCAACTTCTCTGTATTCAAATCCATTCAAAATGAACCACCCAGATGACTTCTCAACCTTATCTCTCATTACTCATTCACCATTTTATCAAAAGTATGGACATAGTCCCCCACCCGCCCATCATCTCAAACGCGCGCGCCCGCACTGCGCAAGAATCATGGGGACTTTCCTTTTACCCCTCGCACTTTCCTCTGCACACTGCCTCTCCTACCTTTCCACCGCCAAGTCAATCCCTCCGCTCGGCGCTTATCCCCTAGTAGGAAATTGGTGGCCGGGCTGAACAGGATGAACTATATCTCTAACCACCACTGTCAATCTAATTATCAAGACCTTTGTAAATTGTAATGATTTTGTATATGACATTTAGCAAACATATTGCTCTGATTTTTTTGATATTTGTAGCAGGTTTCACTTTGGGTAACAGGATAACTCCATAATTTTTTTTTTTTGTTCGGTGTAACTCCATAATTCAGCCTCCATAATTTTAGGTGACCCTCATGCAGGAGATGAAGCATATCCAGAGTGTCACATTTGATTTTCTCCCATAATGTTTTTAAAAACTCTATGGTAAGCCATTTGGCCCTGGTGCAGTATTTCCTTTTATCTCTTTTATAGCCTCCTCTAGCTCTTTCAGGGTGAATGGTCTGGTGAGCCAATCACTCTATCCTGCGGATATTTGTTGTTCCACAGACCACGCATGGCTTGACCAGCTGCCAATGAGTCTAGAAGAAGCCAGCGTTAAATCCGTCAACTCCTGGCGATTTGTTTGGAGCCATCTGAAAAAGAGCCGATTCTACCCCCATTTCTGTAAATGGCCGTTCCAGCAGTTCCCTCATCTCCGGTTTAACCTTACGAGGCACATGCTGACATATCAGTTCAGGTTGGAGGTTATCTTGTGTTGAGAACAGGTTCTGATAGAACTGACAGGCAAGTCGCTCAAGGTCCTCTTGCCGAGTGAAAGTATTGCCAGCATCATTTGTTAGCATTTTGATCCTGTTGGTCCGATTTCGTGCACGAGCCTTTGTCTGAAAAAAGGCCATGTTCCAATCATCTTCTCTAAGCCAAGAAAATTTTGAACGCTGATGTTTAGCTTAGCGACAACTTTACGTTCCTTCGCCGTCGGCCCTCGGTATAAAGAATTGCATCTTTCTAACTCCAAATCTGCACGTAACCCTTTCACCCGTTGCTTGACGGAGCCAAACACCTCCCTGTCCCAGGTTTTAAGAGCACTTTGCAAAGACAATAAAACAGAGTATATAGTAGAATGATCACAAAAGCCCGAATGTGGGTCCTAAGTTTTGGATACTTCTGGAGATGCTCTAACAAAAGCCTGAACCCACATCGTAAATTATATGGGATACTTTTGGAGATGCTCTAACAATAACAATTAGCTCTTGCAAACATGTACTTAGCCTGGCTAAGATATAAGAGTTTGGCAAAAGTTCACTTAGATAACGCCATAACGAAAAAATATCATTTCACTTAGATTAGTTTGCCATGGCTCAATCAATCACGGTACGTAGCTTAGCACTAGCAACCAGAGTTCAACCAACGACGCGGTCCGCAGCTTAGCATAGCAGCCAGCAAATTCCAAAAGTACTTCTCATACATTTTTTTCCCAAAAAAATTACTCATGCCGTAGGGGCCTGCCCGGCGTCCGCCTCTACAAAAACAAGGCCACGTCGCATAGTAATGCAACCGTGTCAGTAGCTCACCATGGAGCTCTTGAACCTCTACACGGCGTACACGCTATGTGCCATCCTCATCGTGTCTTCCCTGTACCTCCACTTCTTCTTCGCCGGCAGCCGCCGCAACCTTCCCCAGGCCCCCGCCCGCTGCCTCTTCTCGGCAACCTCCTTGACCTCGGCGCTCAGCCACACCGCTCCCTCGCGCAACTCGCGGGCGCCACGGCCCACTCATGGCGGTGCGCCTAGGAATGGTCACCACGGTGGTCGCATCCTCCGCGGACGCCGCGCGCGACGTCCTCCAGCGCCACGACGCCGCCTTCTCCACGCGCTCCATCCCGGATGCCGCACGTGCGTGCGCCCACGACGAGCACTCCATAGGCTGGCTCCCACCGGGAGCTCCCGTTGGCGCGCCATGCGCAAGGTGTGCTCTGCGGAGCTCTTCGCGCGGCAACGCCTCGACGCGCACCAGGCCCTCCGCCGCGACAAGGTGCAGCGGCTCGTGTCGCACGTGGCCGGGCTGGCGCGCAAAGGCGCGGCCGTCGACGTACGCCGCGTGGCCTTCACGACGGCACTAAACTTGCTCTCCTGCACCATCTTGTCTGCCGACCTTGCGGACCTTGATGACCGCGGCGCGTCGGGTGAGTTCATGGAGGTGATCAAGGAGTTCCCGGCGGTCGTCGGGACGCCGAACTTGTC
This sequence comes from Hyparrhenia diplandra, assembly GCA_015847255.1. Taxonomy (NCBI): domain Eukaryota; kingdom Viridiplantae; phylum Streptophyta; class Magnoliopsida; order Poales; family Poaceae; genus Hyparrhenia; species Hyparrhenia diplandra. Next base: position 47,488 of record JADLZK010008280.1, read on the forward strand.
GGACTTCTTCCCGGCAATTGCGCCGTTGGATCCGCAGCGGCTGAGGGCACGCCTCGTGAGGGTGTTCAAGAAGTTGCACGGCATTTTCGATGAGCAGCTTGAGCGGCGAATGCAGGAGCGCGCCACCGGGGATCCACCCAAGAACGACTTCCTAGACTTGCTGCTGGACTACCGCAGTGCGGAGGACGGCCGAGGCTTCGATCGGCAAACGCTGCTGTCATTGCTTACGGTAACTCATCCTTTCTACATTGCACCACAAGCTGGGTGTTTTTGGTTCAGCGGGTACTAACATTTTTCTGATTCCTCAACTGAGCTTTCTACGTTATAACGTTTTTCTCCATTGCACCACAACATATAATGTTTTTCAGCCACGGAATTGAGCTTTGTATTTGTACGTTATGTCTTACTCAAGGACACGGTACTAACGACACCGTACAGGGGGCGCTCCAGTCACCACCAGCGAGGTAGGCAGTCTTCCTCGCCTCCGGTGGCCTTCGAGCCTCGGGGAGGTTGTGGTGACTGTTGCGCTCTCGCCCCGGTTGGACTAGTAGGTCCTAGTACTTCTAGAGTTAGGTTTCGGTGGCGGCGGCATCGGAGGCGGCGGCGACAATGGGGCCATGATGGAATAAGGTCCTCTCGCACTCTTCCCGTCTCGGCGGCGCTGCGCTCGAGCCGGCGGCGGGTGCGTGGAGGTGGGGTCCGGCCATGCCGGCCTCGGGGAGTCTATCGCGGTCTCCGGATACACCGGCAGTCATGGGAGAAGCGGCTGGTTGGAGAATGGATCGAGCTCCAGTTCATGCGGCGCATGTCATCGACGAGATTAGATCCATTGTCAGAGGAGCCCGGGGCGTGTCCCCGGCCAATGTTCGTTCATCGTCACTTTCATCCCGGCTTCTGCATTGTGCTCTTCTTAAAGCTTCATAGCGATGGGGTTCCTCCAGAGCGAGGGTAGGTGTCTTCTCATTCGATTGCGGCGATCGGTGAAGTATCGACGATGGCGGTCAACGATGGAGGCTTCTGGCGATGTCGGGATTCATTGGGTCCAAAAGCTCACTTGCATTTTCTGTTTTTGCTAGAGGCGTTTGTGAAATTGGCATCTGCTTCGGTAGTCCTCTTTTTAAAATTGGCACGAATCTCAAAGCAGGCAATTAAAGGAATTGTTTTTTTTTTCTTTTGCACCGGTTCTGTGGTTCCTGCCTAGCTGGGATCAGCCCGTCCAAGACCAGCCCATTCGTAGCCCTAGTCCAGATCGGAATCGGAATTAATGTCTGCGCTCGTCTGCGTGACTCCGTCGTGAGTCTCCGTAGCTCCGTCCGCCGCCATTCACGTACTCGTCACGCGACATCGGCCACGGGAGACGACGCCTAGCGCCGCCGTACGGCGTGCACCCGGTGGCACGATGGGATGGTCTTCTTCATGCACGACATCCTTGGAGGCACGAACCCGTCGGCGCGCGCATCGTGACCGGCATCGTTGAAAACACCACGATCACAGGGCATGCAGCTTGTAGCTCCCCTTCGCGCGGCCCAACAGCGTTGTGCTGCCACTCAACAGTCAACAGCGGCGCGAACGTCAACTCCGACGCGGTGGGAGCCATTGACAACAACACCGTGCATCTCGTTCCTCCCGGGCCTTGGTGTCCCGGCCTTGGCAGCCTCCCGCAGGGCACCACGCTGCAGAAGCTCCTCTTCAGAACCATGACAGTGGTGGACGACGAGCTGACAGAGGCGCTGGAGCTGGGGTCGCGTGAACCGTGACGGACTGAATCGAGGCGGACGGAGCTACGGAGACTCGCGACGGAGTCGAGCGCAGACGTTAATTCCCATCTGGACTAGGGCTGCGCAGGCTGCGCACGGGCTGGTCTTGGTCGGGCGGCTGAACCCAGGCGGGACCCAGTGCAAAAAACATAAAACATTAATTTCTTTAATTACCAGCTTTGAGATTCGTGCTAATTTCTAAAAAAGGACTACCGGAGCAGAAGCCTGTGAAATTTGGGCAGGACAACTATCCATGTATCCTCCTCGTATGTATCTTTGTGTACACGTATCCGCACGTTTTCTTTATCCAGTAGTACAGGTACGTATTATAAAAAAGAGGAAGGCACATACATTTTTCTTCTTCCCGGGTAGCCGACGAGAGAGAATTCAACGAAAAAATGGAGAGACAGTGACAGAGAGAAGAGTCAGGAAACACACTGTTGGTTTTCAGTTTTAACATGCATAAAATCGGTTCAACACACAATTAAGGAACCTGCATAATGTCGAAATATATAACTCTACTTTTCGTATTTTTCTGCAGGATTTATTTACTGCCGGTACTGATACAAGCTCAACCATAATAGAATGGGCAATAGCTGAGCTGTTACAGAATCCCTCGTCGATGGCGAAGGCTCGTGACGAAGTCAGACAAGCGATCGGCCCCAAACAAGAGATCGAGGAATCCGACATAGGGCAGCTCAAGTATCTCCAAGCCATCGTGAAGGAAACATTTCGTCTCCACCCTCCGGTGCCATTGTTGATGCCTCGCCAAGCCGAAACGACGACGGAGATCAGAGGCTACACGGTGCCAAAGGGCACGCGCGTCCTGGTGAACGTGTGGGCGATCGGGCAAGATCGCGAGTTGTGGGTTGAGCCGGAGAAGTTCATGCCGGAGAGGTTCCTAGAGAAGGACATCGATTTCCATGGTAGGGACTTCGAGCTCGTGCCGTTTGGGTCCGGCCGGAGGATGTGTCCTGGGGTGCCGCTGGCTACTCGCATGGTGCACCTAATGCTCTCGACCTTGCTACATCGTTTTGAGTGGAGGCTCCCGACAGACGCGGAAAGGAATGGGGTGGACATGTCAGAGAATTTCGGGATTACATTGGGGATGTCAACACCACTTCAAGCTATAGCTAAGCCGATTTGAACCGTTGTCATAGCATGATTGATTGTTTTAAGGCACACCATGCGTCCATGCATGTTACAGATACTTTTGTTTGGTGGGTGATTTAGTGGTTGATTTTTGGGAAACTTTCTCTGATAGCACCGTAATATGTGACTAGAGAATCTCATAATTCAAATTCATGCATGTTCAGCTTTATACTTGTAATAATGACATGTTCCTTTCTTTTACTGTTGTTATGTTATCAACTTGATAAACTACATGATCAACTAGTCCAATAGGTCAACAATATGAACAACTAAGTAGCACACTACGCTTTAAGCCCAGAGCCCTGCACTGTAACGACTTCACGTCTCGAAAAACCGACAATTGCTGATCCATCTTAGGGGTGTTTGCTTAATTAGTCCTAGGACTCTTAGTAAAAAAGACACTCAAGGAGGTGCTTCTAGGAACTTTTTTGAGGTGCTTCTAGAAACTTTTAGCAAAAGTTCCAAAGCTCCCTAGGGATTTTTTTAGCCCCAAAGACAAAAAAAAGTCCCCGGAACCCAACACCCCTTGTAGCGGCGTAGTCGCGTAGCGTGTGCATGGCTGGGCATGCGGCACTGCGACTATCTGATGCCAGCGGCTGCCGGCTCGACCCGCTCTTAGAGGAGATGAAGACGAATGTTTTCTCTTTTTACCTCAAATTTAGGGAACGCCACCACAACTCGCACGCCCACCGAGTGTCTAAGGAATTGCCTTGCTGCCAATATGTGCAATAACCACACCCCGGCTGCATTCTTAACCAGAGTTTCTCATATTTCATTTTCCAAAATATAGTGTTTGCTAACTCCTAGGTTAGTTTGAAAAAGAGAGAGAGAAAAGATCATCGCTAAGAGTTTTCTATATTTTCATCCTAAAAGGGTTTTCTCTGCACTTTTTTTTCCTACGATTCAGTCTTATGTTTAGCATTAGAACCCTATTGTTTTTTGAACTCGTTTAAGCGCTTTTCTCACCTGGAATCCCAAATTTGTCTTTATACATGTTTAAGCTCTTCCACCTCCATTATCTGGCGCTCACAGACTGCTTGGCGTATATTTCTTGCCAAGCAGGTGAGAGTGTGCTTTGCCAAGTGTAGAAAGATAGAGAAGAGATGTGAGAAACTCTTGAAAACGATTCTTTTTTTTTTTTCTTAAAAAATATAGATGCAGAATATATATGAGGCACTCATGAAGATGCTCTTAGCACTAGCAACCAGAGTTCAACCAACGACGCGGAGCAAACTCCAAAAAGTAACTTCTCATCCGATTTTTTTTAAAAAAGTCCTCACACGTTTTACTCGTGCCGTAGGTCCCTGTCCGGCCTCCGCCTCTACAAGAACAAGACCATGTCGCATAGTAATGCAACCGTGTCAGTAGCTCACCATGGAGCTCTTGCACCTCTACACGCTATGTGCCATCCTCATCGTCTCTTCCCTGTACCTCCGCTTCTTCTTCGCCGGCAGCCGCCGCAACCTTCCCCAGCCCAGGCCCCCGCCCGCTGCCTCTCGTCGGCAACCTCCTTGACCTCGGCGCCCACCCACACCGCTCCCTCGCGCGACTCGCGGCGCGCCACGGCCCGCTCATGGCGGTGCGCCTCGGAGTGGTCACCACGGTCGTCGCATCCTCCGCGGACGCCGCGCGCGACGTTCTCCAGCGCCACGACGCTGCCTTCTCCACGCGCTCCGTCCCGGACGCCGCCCGAGCGTGCGCGCACGACGAGCACTCCATGGGCTGGCTCCCGCCGGGGAGCCCCCGTTGGCGCGCCCTGCGCAAGGTATGCTCCGCGGAGCTCTTCGCGCCGCAACGCCTCGACGCGCACCAGGCCCTCCGCCGCGACAAGGTGCAGCGACTCGTGTCACACGTGGCCGGGCTGGCGCGCGAAGGCGCGGCCGTCGACGTCCGCCGCGTGGCCTTCACGACGGCCCTCAACCTGCTCTCCTGCACCATCTTGTCCGCCGACCTTGCGGACCTTGATGACCGCGGCGCGTCAGGTGAGTTCATGGAAGTAATCGAGGAGTTTCCGGTGGCCGTCGGGGCGCCGAACTTGTCGGACTTCTTCCCGGCAATTGCACCGTTGGATCCGCAGCGGCTGAGGGCGCGCCTCACGAGGGTGTTCAAGAAGTTGCACGCCATTTTCAACGAAAAGATTGAGCGGCGTATGCAGAAGCGCGCCGCAGGGGATCCACCCAAGAACGACTTCCTCGACCTGTTGCTCGACTACCGCGTCGCGGAGGATGGCCGAGGCTTCGATCGCCTAACGCTGCTGTCATTGCTTTCGGTAACTCCTTTCTCCATTCCAACATAATGCTGGGTGTTTTGGTTTTCTTCAGGTAGATGTGGTTTTCTACACAAAAAGTATCAACACTACAAGTCTACAATACCAAATCAGTTCTATTACTAAATTCATCGTAGAGTATATCCATTTATGATATTTAAGTTTTAAAATTTTCCTTAAGACATTTTTTTAAGTTCGTCCAAATCTAAACATATTTAACTAAGAAAACAAACCCAAGTACATTCAATTTTGCAACTGAAGTGTACTGAATAACCACCTGTTTTCTAGGTGGAAAACTTGTTCATTGAAGACAACTGCCCGTGGAAACTTTGCTTCCAATTTGTTCATTTGGACAGTGCAATCGTTTGCTTCGTTCTCAGAGCGTCTTCGTTAGATTAAGAATAAGTGATCCAATCTCATACACTCATGAATAAAAAGGAGACTGAAGGCAAAAATCAAGCAAAAGCACATGGTTTTTTTTTTCTCTCTCTTCTTTTTTTCAATTGAGAAAAGCCATCCCTTCAATCCCTCAAAAAACAAAAGTGACATTTTCCTCAATCCTCAAGCCCCTTTCTCTCTTAGTCTCTCACGCAGGGCTCTCGCGGGCCAACTGACTACTGGACCTTGGTTGTGTGGTTAGAGACACGAGAACTGGGTTTGAGCCCTGCACCCTCTTAAAATAAAACGGGTGGCCGTCTGCCTCTTCCGGTTCAGTTTTTTCTATTAGTCTCTCACTAGCTAACCTCCAGAATCCATAGGCTTGGGCACGTGTGTTGTGCAGCCTCACCGCGCCCTTGCCTAGCCTCGCCAATACCGCCACCATTGAGTCTCACACCCTTAACACTCCATTCGCAGGAACGCCCGCCCGTGGTTTATACTCTGTAACAGAACCTTTCTAATTATAGGGCCCACATGTACTAATTATCGGTACAATGACCTCTAATTGCCACATATGTGCACCCATAACCCGAAAAAGTACTATTAACTATTCCAACCGGGATCCGTTACGAGGTTATTGCAATATTACAACAGTTTTCATACATAATCGAGTAAAACAAGCGGAAGACTTATATTACAATAATTTTACAACCATTTATTTTAAACAAGTTTTTTACAATATATAAGTAGGAGTAGTAGAAAGTTTATTACATATCTCTCACTAATAGACCCAGCCCACGGGTCTCACTTCTCACTCATCGTCACTATCCTCCTGATGGATCGTCATACAACAAGGTCCAGTGCAGACATGACTACTGGTCCCGCAACATGGGTTAACAAACCCCGAGTGCGGAGTACTCAACAAGACTTACCCGACTAAAAGAAAATAGGAGAAAACTCAGAAAGCTGATCTATTAGGATTCAAGGTAAGGCTTTTAGCGGGAACCAAGAATTCTTTTTGCGAGAAAAGCTCACTAGTAGTGAATCCTTACTTTCAATGTTTTAATCCCAATTAAGTTTCTCACCTACTCTAGGTGATCTTACACTAGAGCACACCCTTCTTATATATTCCATTACTTATTCCATCTCTTCATGGTTCCATAATTAAACTACGATGTAAGGGGGAAACCAAGTCTCCATGTCCAGAAGCACGGCGATTTCGAAATCGATTAACCCACTGGGGAGTTCTTTCCACCACGACATATGTAGCACCTAAGCTTGCATATATCAACCCTTTCTTGGATACTCAAAACGGAACCGCGCCCCTACGCCACTCGAGAGCACAAGTACACCTCACACCTTGGGAATCTAACCCACAAGCATCCGGGAATTTAACCCACGAGTGTACACGCTACTCCCGCCATCTCTCCACTCCCGGTGCGCGGTTTATGCGTTTCCGATTTGACACCCCGAGATCGGGCTTTCCCGAGTATGTGGTCGGTACTAGTTTCGACTATACCGGGCGACGCCCAGACAGACGTGCCATTGGTCAAAAGACCTCGGCAGCGGTGCGTTCCAAAGTCTCATCCACATTGCTTACAACGAACGGTCCTTAATCGACAAGCCGAAATACTACATCGAAACTCCATTCTCGGTGCAAATTACCCGACCGGTCTCAAATTCAACACCATATCCCAATATGGTTTCATCATATAACATCCTTGTTCATCAAATGCCCATTCGGGCTATCATAAGAGACTTGTCACATTTTGACTCAAAAATCTAACTAGTTTAGCACGGCTAAGCATTTCTAAGTATTTTTACCAAAACGGGTTGTCAAGATAGATATCGAAATAACCAAGGAATGGTAATGCATCAATTAGGTTATCACACTACTCCTATCACCTAATGCAGTAAATAAAGCAAAGGTGATATAAAGCTTTGTAAAAACACAAGGAATGTTTAAATGAACCGGGGCTTGCCTTGGTTGTGAAATAACCCGACTCGACGATGGATCACAATAATCGAACTCGGATCAACAAGAAAACCCTCTTCTAAGCTTGATCGACGATCTCTCGTTCACCTTTGTTCACTATACGAAAGAATAATATATGCTTTACATGATGTCGTGTATATAAACATGATGCGCGAGAGTGCATGAAACAATAAACACTTGAGTACAACTTTCCTTCACGATAAAGTTGCAATCCAACAAAACCAACTTGTTGAACTACTCTACGAGATATCATCACCATTGCCTAAGGAGTTCTCAAGGACCATTTGATAGTGGCATGATTTAGGGTTCACAAAACAATCCAAAATTCACCCAAAACCCTAAGTTATAAGACATAAAACAAATTATGCAACACATGAAATAATAGAGCATAAAATAATAAATATTTTAACTTTCTTTAAACAAGCTCAAAAATTTTTTTGTACAAGTGGATCATGTCATAAAACAGTGTCAAAATAATTTTCATGATTTTTGGATAAATAGAATAATTATTAAAAATCAAGGAAGATGCATTTTTCAATTAAAATTTGTATTTTTAAATCATGCCAAAAGTATTCAAAATTCAAGTTTCATATTTTTCGTGGGTATACATACTCATGGGAAGGCTACACAAAAATTTTTCAGAATTTTTGAGCTAGTATTTGAATTTATATGAAATTTGGAAAATCGAGACACTATTCAAATAAATAAAATTGAATAAAACATTTCATAAATGAAAAAGGGTTTTGGGTTGAATCTGGCCCAAGATCGTTCACGGCCCAAGATCGTTCACGGCCTGCTACTTGTGCGTAATGGACCGGTTCTGGTTTGAATAGTGATGGGCCGGCCCGTTGGAAATGTGGGTAGGCCGGTTGAAACGCACGAGGCCCGGGCTGTTATTCGGTGGTTTTGGCCCGGCCGAGACACGCCACGGCGGCCGACGGCGGCGGCGGCCGCGTTCCGACCCCGGTGATGGACTAAAGAGAAAACGGAGAGAAGGACGGCGAGTGGGCTTACCGCGATGCTAGAACGGGGCTTGGTTACGGGCGGAGCTAGGCCGGAGGTGGGTCGACGGCGATGGCGGCGGCGGCGGGGCGGCGACGGCAACGACGTTCCGGCGAGCTGGGGTCACGGCTGGGAAAAAGGACGAGTCGACCAGTAACCACGACGCCAAGGCAATGCTAAACGTGAGGAAAAGCAATTCAAGCTCACCGGGAGCACACGGCAAACCACGACGGCGGGCTCGCGGTGGAGATCCGAACGGCGACGGGGAAGACGGCGGCGGCGCGCGTGACTCGGCGACGTGGGGCACTAAGAGTGGCTCGAGGAGGCGCGCAAGAAGGTTGCGGTGCGGCCGACGAGTTGATTTGGCGAAATGGAACGACGGCGACGAACGACGGCGGCGGGCTGAGGTGGTTCCAAGGGCGGCGATTTTCGAAAAAGAAGAAAACGGTGGGCGATGCCGACCTATTTATAGGGAGGGAGGATGATGAGGTGGCCAACGACCTCGCGAAGCTCCTCCGCGCGCGGGACGCGAGAAAAATCGGCGGTGGACGGCGGCGCGACGGTGGGCGGTGGATTGGCGGGGATAGGGTCGAAAGTATCAGAAAGGCATTGATTTGAAACCCTAATTTCAAAATTACTCCCAAAATTTGAACTAAACTCAAAAAAATCTCCAAAGACAAAGTTTGCTTAAAATTTCAAGATCTACAAATTTCATAATTGGAACAATTTCAAATTCGGCTGGAAATTAGACTTTTGAAATGGGGTCAAAAAGTAGGAAATTTGAATTCAAAATTACTTTTAAAATTATGTAGAAACTTGAAAAACTTTGTACATATCTTTTGTTCATCTCAACAAGATCTACAAACTAGTTTTTGGAAGTTTTTGTCAAATTTTGCTTAGATTTTGAAATAAAGAAAAGGGGGTAATTAGGGTTTTGGGTGTTACATACTCCCTCCGTTAAAAAAGAATATCATTTTAGGTTTTTCTTAGACATCACGTTTGACCTTTCGTCTTATTCAAAAATTTATGTAAATTATAAAATAAATCACATTATGAAAGTATCTTTAGAGATAAAGTAGGTTATAACAAAATTAATAATATTTATATAAAAAATTGAATAAGACGGATGGTCAAAGAAGAAGTAAGAAACGATACTGCTTTGGGATGGAGGGAGTATACATGAGAAACAAGGCGAGAGAGAAGAAAGAAGGGGAGAAAAGGAGATTTAGAACTACAGATCAATCAAATTGTTTGCACCTACGTGGGGTTAGCCGAGGCCTAATAAATTAGGGTTGCCCAGACCACAACAGTTATTTAGGCACACTCACTCGAAAAAGACTCAATCTCCCTAAAAGACTAGTCAAATAGGCGACGCGTGGCTCTCCATTTTAAGGTGACTTCCTACTTCTAAGCTAAGCAAGGTGGGATTAATCGAGAGGCTCACATGATCGCGCCCGACTACGACTAGGCCACTTGACCCTTTTTTTGCGTCTTTTGCCAACGGGTAATAGTAGATGATGTCCTCATCGGTTATTGTGTTGGAAGTGCAATCACGGCGAATGTGTAGGGTGCAGCACCAATTTTGTTGTTTTTTTCCTTGTGGGCGCCTTCTCAAACCGGTAGCCCACCCTGAGCCACCATTGCTTTTTATGATGAAAACTCACGGAGTTCTTTGACGCTTACTTAGAGATAGTGTGGTACAGTCCCTTCAACTTTTCTAAATCAGCACAACTTCAGCAGATCTTCTGCTGATCGCTCAGGAAAAAAAGTTCTAATAGTTTGCATGATGATGACCCAACCTCAATCTTGTTATTTACGTTATATAGATGATGGAAAAAAAATGTAAAGAACATGTGACAACTCTTGTGTAAATTAGTACAATGCGGACCGCTTAGAAAAAAGAAAAAAAAAAGGTTTTCTAGTTTTGCGATGTTGACCTACAGTGTCAATGTTGTCATATGTGGTACCACGTGGCAAGCGTGGAGAGCAATAACCCTAAAAAAACTGTTGTCATATGTGGTGAAAAAAAAAATGTTTAGAACATGTGATGGTTAAATTGATAATGGTCTACCTTGGTACGGCTAAATTAATATTTTCTACATACAGCCACGGGCTCATCGAGAATATACGAAAGAAATGTGTGGACGATAGCCATCAAGTAACAAAAACGTGCCAATTGAGAAGAATACTCAATTCCGTGGCTGAAAAAGCATGCAACTACTAACTTGTCCTGGGTAGCTGGTAGCTGGTAGCTGCGCATCGCATGAGTGAATTCGATAATTATACACTGTTGCTTTTCAGTTTCACCATGCATATAGAACGTAACCAGTTTAACACACAATTAAGCAACCTGCCTGTACACGCATCAAAATATTTTCCTCTTCGTAATTTTTGTGCAGGATTTATTCACTGCTGGGACTGATACAAGCGCAGCCACAATAGAATGGGCGATGGCCGAGCTGTTACAGAGTCCGTCGTCGATGGCAAAGGCTCGTGATGAACTGGCACAAGCGATCGGCACCAAACAAGAGATCAATGAATCCGACATCGGGCAGCTCAAGTATCTCCAGGCCATCGTGAAGGAGACGTTCCGTCTCCACCCTCCGGCGCCACTATTGCTGCCCCACCAAGCCGAAACGACGACAGAGATCAGAGGCTACACGGTGCCAAAGGGCACGCGCGTTCTGGTGAACGTGTGGGCAATCGGGCAGGACCGCGAGCTGTGGGTCGAACCAGAGAAGTTCATGCCGGAGAGGTTCCTGGAGAAGGAGATCGATTTCCGTGGTAGGGACTTCGAGCTCTTGCCATTTGGGTCCGGCCGGAGGATATGTCCCGGCTGCCGCTGGCGTCTCGCATGGTGCACGTCATGCTCTCGACATTGTTGCACCGGTTTGAGTGGAGGCTTCCGGCGGATGTGGAGAGGAATGGAGTGGATATGTCTGAGAATTTTGGCGTGACGCTGGGGATGTCGACACCGCTCCGGGCTATAGCTAAACCGATTTGAATGTTGTCATAGGATACACTGTTTTAAGGCACCATGTGCCCACGCCGATGGTTTTGTTGGGTGATTGATTTAGTGGTTGATTTTTGGGAAGTTTTTCCTGTAACACACTATATAATGGATGATAAGTTCAAGCAAACAGGTGTGTTATAAACGTGATAATCACATGATAGTCCAATATTCCAATAACATGAACACATAAGCGCAGCACACGCAATGCTTTAAGGCCAGAGCCCCGGACCGTCACGTCTCGGATCAACGGCGGTCACTGATCCATCTCGGCGGCAGAGTTGCAGTCCCGTAACGCGTGGAAGCATGGTTTTGGCGTGCGTCTGCCTGGCGCGGTGGTGCCATCGGCTGCCCGGCTCAATCCGCTCTTGGAGGAGACGACGCACTCGTCACTCGTGCCGCACGACGGCGCACGGCAGCCGAGCAGCAAAGGAAAAATCTTCGCGGTGGAGGAAACGAAAGGATAACCTTGCGGAACAGAAAACGCGCGGCAACACTACAGGACGATTTCTTTCGCCGCCCAGGATAAAAGAATCGAGAAATAATCATAGCGTTCGACTGAGATTTTTTACTATTTTCATTCAGAATCGGATTTTAACTAGAAACAAACACGCCGTGGATGCGTGGCTAGCCCAGAGGCAGTGTTACTGCCAGTTGCCACGAGACCAGCTGAAAAATCACAAAGAAAAAACAACGAAATCATGCCGTGCACCGCCGTCTAAACACGATACGGGCACTGCCCGAATTAAAAAATCTCTTTCAGCCAGAAACGTGAATGTTGACGTGCAGGTTTCCCTACCGACCCGCTGTTTCTTTCCTGAAAAAGAAGATGATCGATAAGCCCTAGTAAATGATAGCGCTCAACAGTTAATGAATAAACTAACCATCGGTCGGTCCCACACGCAAAGCCAGTCGCGATTCCCAATTCCTTGGCGATTAACGCAACGGAACACGAAGCAACAAGCCCGCGGATAAACGAAACGAACAAAACGATTCTTCCCTCCCATACGATTCCCTCCTCGATCCCGTCACGTCTCCTGAAACGCAAGCACAAGCACGCCCTCCCTTTGCCTTCCTTGTCTGTCTCTCCGTCTCCTTTTGCCCCCTCGCGCAATTTCCCCAGCCCGGCCGGACCTCAACCCCAGCCCCGGCGGCGCTGCAGTCCACCGCAAGTCACCTCCTCACGCGAAGCCTCCTCCGGCCCTCGCCGCCCCCGGGCTTCTCCCCCCTGCCCACAACCCGGGCCCCTCCTTCGCGCTTGCGCCCCGCCGATCGCCGGCGCTCCTCAGGTCGGTGAAGCGCCTTTCTCCTCTTCGCGTGGATTTTATTTTCTGGCGATTGTGCTGATAGATAGATTGACGGAACTAGTTCGATTCGATTCCGCTGTTTTGGCGTCAATTATAGCTAGCAACTTTGGTTGTTGAACCGGTCATGCGTTGTGGGGGTGGGTTAGAGCTGCTGGTGGTGTGGGTAGAGAGTACAGATTTTCGCTGCTGATAGTTAGCTCAACCTATTGGTTAGCTGCTGAACCGTGGGGTGTAGCCGTGTAGGGCATCGAGCTGCTTTTTGCTGAGGAACGCCCTTGATATGTGAAGGGAGTAGGTGTATACAAATTCGTTTTGCCGTTTTGATCTTAGCGAGGTGTTGATTGATTAATCCATTGATGCAAAGAACTTGAGGGTAGTTCAGCTTCAGCTGCAAACCTGCAACTATTGCTGCTTGGCGTTACATGTGGTAAGCTGGTAGAAATTTAGTTCTTGGCATAGCAGAGAGTTTCATTTTGTTCTGGAATGATAGCTACTCATATGTTCGATTTGGCTTTGACGCCTTCCGAATGTACTTGTTTAACCTTGTTGTGGACTTAATTTTGGATTTGTTTATGCTCCAAATAGTAATTATTTTCCATTTTACATCACTTTTTATTTAATTGACCGACTTTGTCGTAATTTGTGAGTTTTGGATGAGCTCTGGCTTCATTGTGCTGCTATTTCAATTGAATATACGGTGGTATGCAAAGTGTGAATATTTGTTTTTCCATGTAGGTGTGTGCGTCTGGCATGGCAAGGGACCTATCTACTGGCCCTGCCTTCTCTTTTCACGAATGATGTCCTTCCTTTCGAAGAAGGACACACATGCATAAACAAGACTTAACTGGCCATGGAGAAGCCAATCGCCGTTATCAGCGCAGCTGCTTGTTGATATTCCACCTGAAATAGAGTTGTCCGACTACCGGAGATTGCCAAGTTCTGGAAGTGAGAGCCCATCTGGACTTCTCCATGGCGAAGATGCCAAGGAAGAACATATCCCTGATTTGGACATTTTCTTTGAAAGGCTTTTTGAATATTTCTGTGCAAAAGGGCTTAGGTGTATCATTACCAAATGGATAATAGAGATACTTAATGTACTTTTTATGGTATGCTGTATCGGGTTCTTTTTCTTATTTGTTGATTGGGATACTCTTATTCATTTGAAATGCGGGGTGGAAGCACTTGAATCTGGGGAGAAACGATGTGATCTGATGAAGGTCATTAAGCATGATCCTTTAGTTCCCTTCACATTGCCAAAAATGATAACTGTTGGATCAATGGTCATAATGACAGCCTATGGACTTACCAACTTCCTCAAGTTCTTTGTACAGTTAAGAAGTACACTCAGTGTTCGTCAATTCTACTATGACAGGTAACTTTTGTGCTTATGTTTTTCATGCTTAACCTTTTTCCTTTTTAGTTCAGAGCAATGACTTTGCCCTTATTCTGTTTACATTCATGCAGACTTAAGGTGAATGATATTGAGATTCAGACTATATCATGGCCCAAAATAATTGAAAAGGTTGTCCTACTACAGAGATCTCAAAAACTCTGTGTTGTTAGGGATCTCTCAGAGCATGATATTATCATGAGAATCATGAGGAAAGAAAATTATTTGATAGGGATGGTCAATAAAGGCATTCTTTCATTTCCAATTCATTCTTGTGTGCCTGGGGCTGGCCCAACTGTTGGATCACGTGAGCATGGCAGGAGAAACTATCTGATACTTCCAAAGGCCCTCGAATGGACTTTAAATTGGTGCATCTTTCAAAGTATGTTTGATAGGTAAGGAAGTCTGTGACTGCTTACTTGCACTGGATCTTTTTTTATTCCTGTCTTTTTAAAATATAGTTGGCTAAAATGCTTTAGTCTTTTCATGAACAAGCTGTGTGCTTGTTTTTAAATGCTAATCTTCTTTGGATATTAGCTCAGCCTAGAGCATCTAGGCAGTAAGAAGGCATAGGCTGTTAAGCTTCTGCCTCAGCACATAGCTGCATAGGAACTTTAGAATTCTGAAATGAATCAGCCAACTGTCAACGCCAATCTTTATTGTTTAAGTTAATACTGGAGGCACCTTGTATAGAACAGAACTTTCATCATAACACATGTACTACAGTGCGTATACTTGCATAGCGGTTTCTAAGTTCAAAAACTATCCATTCTAATGCATTTTCTAGGTGACCAGATGTATTCTGTCCTATTACTTTGTTGGGAACATATCTGGTGGAAACCACAACCTTAGTGAAAACCCGTGCAAATCCACGACAAAAAGTCGTCTAAATTCACCAAAAAATCACGCAACAGATCTTGGTGAATTTAGACTTTTTTTTGTGGGTTTGCACGGGTTTTCACAAAGGTGGTGGAGGTTGTGGTTTCCACCAGATATGTTCCCTACTTTGTTAGCTTAAATAACCTATCCATATACAACAACAACATAGCCTGTCAGTGCCAAGCAAGTTGGGGTAGGCTCACATCCTAGCCATATAGGACAAATCATTTATGATGAATCCTAGTTCCTCACATCCATCTGAAGCTCATACAACAGATCATGTGAAGGTTACACACTACAATATGGCTTTCTACCAAGTACTCAGACATTGCTTCGGATGCTTCAAATCATTGTGTTTCCTAATAATTTGTTTTATTTAACTAGAGTTTGCTTCCTCTTCGTTTGTGAATTATTTTACTAAACGTTCATCCTCCTTTTTCAGTAAATTCTGTGTAAGGAAAGAGTTTTTGACAAGCCCAGATGTGTTGAAAAAGCGACTTATATTTGTTGGCATTGCAATGGTTATCCTATCACCCTGTCTTGTGATATTTCCATTGGTTTACGTCATTCTAAGGCATGCTGAAGAAATTTATAATCACCCGAGTACAGCATCATCTAGACGATGGTCAAACTTATCAAGGTGGATCTTTAGGGAGTATAACGAGGTAGCTTCTACTCAGAACTTATCATTAGTTTTTCTTGTATTGCAACTGTAACAAATTATCTAAATGAATCTTTGGGCTCTCCAGCTTCCCCTTTCTTAATTTCTGCTGCTAATCAATGTCATAGTTAGTATCTGCGAGTGCAAGCATTGTTTTACTGATCTAAAAGTGATTACAAACATTGCAGGTTGATCACTTCTTCAGACACAGAATGAACAACGGCGCTGTTCATTCTTTAAATTACCTGAAGCAATTTCCAACCCCACTGGTTTCCATCATGGCTAAATTTGTATCTTTTGTTTCTGGTGGCTTGGCTGGTGCTCTAATAATCATTGGATTTGTGGGTGAATCTATTCTTGAAGGACATGTAAGCCCTATTTTTTTGCATTGTTTTTTGGCTAAATTGCAAATACCTGCTACATTCAACGGAGGGCGGGTAGATAATGTAAAAAGAGAGGTAGAGGTCGACCTAGACCGACTTGGGGACGAGTCGGTTAAGAGAGACCTTAACGAAGTGGAATATCTCCAAGGATTTAGCTTTGGACAGGAGCGCATGGAGGCTAGCTATCAACGTGCCTGAACCATGACTTTGTTTCCTTTTCTATCTACCCTATCTTTATCTTTTTGTCTTCTACCTTTTTTCCTTCTTTTATACTGTCTCATATGGGTTTCATCTCTAGCCTACCCCAACTAGCTTGGGACTAAAGGCTATGTTGTTGTTGTTGCAAATACCTGCTACAAATCATTTCAAGATGCAAATACCTCCTTGCTATTAGAATAGTTGTGTTCATCACCTACAAGTCTAGTCTGAATGCAAATTCTTACTTTATGGGATCCACATATGTGCCTTGATGTGAGCTCAGAGTGTTCCATATACTTAGCCATCATAGGAAGGGAGAGGGTGGTGTGGGTGGGTTTGATGACATATTAGGTGAGCACATTTGATATAGTGGACTTGAGTGCATAGTTTTAACGTCGTCACCCCCCATCTTTTCATGCTGGCAACACGTGCCAAACACTTGAGGTCACAATTTGCATCAAGTTAGCATTATATTTATGCATATGGATTAGATCTGTGGGGGTGGTAAATGCAACTATTTTATGGCATATTTGCAACTTGATGCGACTTGTAGTACATGCATCTTCTTCACACTGTAAAATGTTATATGTTATTTCTGCAGATTTTTGGAAGAAATCTTCTCTGGTATACTATTGTTTTTGGAACAATAGCGGCTATAAGTCGAAAAGTAGTGGCTGATGAGCTTCAAGTTATTGATCCAGAAGGGGCCATGTGCCTCGCTGTTCACCAAACACATTACATGCCAAAGCGGTGGCGTGGTAAAGAGAACAGTGAACTTGTCGAAGAGAATTTGAGACATTATTTCAGGTAACTCTAGTTACAGTTCATTTAAGGTAGCTTAGCTGGCTCAGAATTGTTTGAATGCCATATTTTACAAACTGGCCAAGGTATTAAAAAGATTTTAGGTGTGAAAGACGTAACGTCTGGCTTTAAAACGAGTGTTCTAAAATTCTAATCCATCTATTTTCTATGTATTCATTGACGCCTTTTTTTGAAATTTCTCATGCTATTGCAGGACTAAAAGAGATATTCTCAACTCCTTTTCTACTCCCTCCATTCAATTTTGTAATGCATATTTTTATTGAAAAAAAGTGAAACTTCCTAACTTTTGACAAGTGATTATTTATTATTATATAGTTATATGGCGTTCAGTGTTAAAAAAAAATTGTAAGACCAGATTCGTTCTTCAAAGTACTTTTATTGTGATTTTTGATTTGGTAATAAGTGACTATGCAGAGATATTAACGGTCAAAATGTCAAGTTTTTTTCAAATGCAAAATATGCCTTATAAAAAAGAATGGAGGGGGGGTATTTTCTATTATTCTAATTTGAGCACTACTTCTAGTGGGGGGATTGGTAGTTTGGATCTATGCTAAAAGCTGTTTTGGGTAGCTATGTAGATTCATACAAATCTGTCTCTTGCATAGTTGCATGAAGATCTTGTTTCTACTTATACAGTTTATGATTACATCTGGGGTATAAGCCATTCAGCTATGTGGTTTGCTGCTTCAATTATATGGCCATAAGAATAAGAATTGATTTGATCTGTGCGTGCAGTATACTATAATTATGCTACTTGAAGAAATGGCCTCCATATTCATCACTCCTTACTTGCTTATTTTTGAGGTACCAAAGGTAATGTTCTGAACTAACTCAACCTCTGTTTTTCTTTTTCATGTCATGCAAGTTTATTGACAGTTCTGAATTCTTGTTATCCGCAGCGAGTTGATGACATTCTGCGCTTCATCTCAGACTTCACAATTTATGTAGATGGAGTGGGAGATGTATGCAGGTCTTTGCTTCTGTTTCTTCTGTTATTCTTAGCGCTTATTTTTGCTTGACCTTTGCAATACTTAACACATTTATTTCTCTATGTTTACAATAGTCTAAGCTTGTTTGACTTCAAAAGACATGGAAATAGAAACTATGGGTCACCGTTCAATGCTCTTAAAGGTCTCAGGAGCTCCCAAGGGAAGATGGAGAAATCATTCTTAAGGTACATGCAATTTCAAATTTTTGTTTACACTGTTTTGCTAGTCATGTAGTGTGGTTTATCACAAGCGCATCGTAATTGCTGTCAAAGTGTCAAGGATTGATTAGATAAATTGTAGTACTTCAATAGTTGCTTGCTCTGAAGTTGTGGCCAGCTTGCCTGGGCTAGACAGCACCCCAGGCGTCCGATTTTGAGAGCACCTGGGTCTGGACGGTGCTGTTTGGTCTGGGAAGCTAGCCAGAGCAGCAACCATTTGAATGTGATGCCTGCAGATTTATGTCTAACCATTTGAGTGCCTTAGGTTACTTAGATAGTTTGTTCCTGTAAAACGTGTACCATCTAAAATGCACCAATCAACATAAGCACTGTTTGGAAACGGGGTTTCAGGAAGTAAATCCTTTGGATTTAGTAAAAATGTGAACTAAATCTGGAAAATTCTTTTTTTACCATTACCCCTACCTCTTTTTCCAAACAGGCCTTGATAGGGGATTTGGCGGAAAATGTTGCCTAGGAAAATGAAAACAACCAGTATTTCTAACTTTAGTTGTTTGAAGGTACTAGTATATGAAGGCATGCTTTTATCGTAAGTTTGGACAAGAGCAGTACCTCTTTTACTGTCATCCCTTTTGTCATTACTGCTCTGTTGACACTATAGATGTAGCAGAATATAGACACCGACAATCTTTTAGCACCGATCAGAAGATATTACAGGCAAGCATAATTATGCTTGGCCTGCTCTGTGTGCTATAGATGTAGTTTAGTTCAGTAGTCATATACAAGCACTGATCAACAGCTTTAGCGAGCACCATTCTACCTTTCAACGTTCAAACCAGATTTTGTTGTCACTGCAAAACCAGGAGCAGCAATATGAAACTAATCGTATTACATGCTTGTTTTCAGTTTTCAGAGTGTCTATCCATCATGGGAGCCAGATGCTGATGGAAAACAATTCTTATCTAACCTCCAAAAGTTCAAAGAAAAGCAAATACGTCAACAAGCTCTTGCACAATATCAAGCAATGGAAGCTTCAGGCTTTGTGGCAGGCCCTAGAGGTCAAAGGGATGATACCTTTCAACAACTCAATAGCGATTTTCGTAGCCATGCTGAGGCCACTCTGCCTCCTGTTTATAACTTGAGCCCCTTGGGATTGCTCGACACAGACCAAAAGAACTCATCCGTATATCCTGGACTGGTATTACATGTGTCATCCACCACACTCAGATAGAGCTGAGGCCCCCAGTTTGAGCAAGCACTCCTGAGACTGGTGTGAGCACTAGTCCACCAGCAAGGGAAACGTCTGAGATTGAAGAAGTTGGAAACTGGGACTATGAGTTGTATGAAAGGGTTCAAAGTCATCTGGGGGCATCAACATCAAGTGCTTTGTTCCGGAACACTCCAGTGAAGCACCATGGTACAGAAGATAACACTAACAGCAATTTGTGGGCACATACCCATGCATATTCTTCTGGTCCCCAGGGCAGCTTCATTGAGCCTCCAGAATTTGGAAATTCTGGTCCCCAGGGCAGCTTCATTGAACCTCCAGAATTTGGAAATCGGTACATGGCTGATCCTCATTCCAGTAATCACAGTGGCGATACATCAGAGGGAAGCACGGAGGATTTAGAGCAGAGCAATGGCAGAAGCAGCAGCTTCTGGAAGGGCCATCAAGCTTTGTCCAAGACAAGATACATGGACGACTCTGACATCGAGGAAGGGCTAAGCCTGCACTTTGCTGATGTCCACCAGAAGGATGAAGATGATAGACACCTGGTCATGGATCATCAAGATCCCGCGCCAGCTGGTCTTGCAGTAAGAATAATACCTAGAAGCAGTGACCCCGTGTAAGCTGGTTAAACTCAACAGGATTAGTTGTAATTTGTTGTTTGAACCACATCAGAATCAAATGGTTTGTCTCGCCCATAAACTGTTAAAACAGCCACAGATTCTTTTGTACAGGTCAGCAACGTCAGTGTATATATACTATATAGCCCCCTCCTGCTCCGTCCAGGGCGGGTTTGAAAGAAACATTCTTTTACAATTTGGAATGGTGCTTGGTTGCTACAGCATAAGTGCTGTAAAACATGGGAAGCCTTTGTGACTTTGGTTTAGGTCTTGCACAAGTTGCAGCATTAAAATGCAGAACTTGAATAAGCTAGCAATTGCTATCCGTTATTTTCGCCTGCCGTAGCTTCTAGTTCGTCGTAGATCTACAGTTATGCAATACACGGACGCCGGGTCCGATCGGCTGCAGATCCGGATGGATCCGTTGCTGGAATCCTGTTGCCCTAGGCAGTTCGGCAGCTGGATGAGCGAAGCAATTCATCTGCCCTTCTGTCATTCTGCAATGAAGTTTGCTGTTTTGGGGCACAGGAAGTCGTTGGCACGGTGATTCTGCTCTCTCAGAGCCAGACAAGGAGCTTCCAGCTTTAGCTTTCTTGTCGCTCTCGAGATCGTTGTCCTTACAAAACGAGGCCGTTTTGGTTGGTGTGAAAGTACGTTTCGTATGCACGCAACAAGGTGGATACCAAACTCGCAGCTGTAGAAGCAGGCAGGCTGGAGCAGCTGGGCTCTGGAATTCAAGGCAGACCGGCGAACGAAGGTGACCCTCATCAGCAGCGGATTGCTACCAGTAAGTTGGGTAACTGTTCATGGTAAACTGCTTCATTGTTGTTGTTGGTAGATCTCTAAACACACAATCTGAGAGAAAAATTGGTACATCGTTGATATAGAGAATAGTATTACTGTAAGTAATGATGTGCAAAATAAAAGCTCTCTTGTGTCAGATTAATTATCTCAATTTTGAAAACCACTGGAGTATGTCGCAATTCGGAAAACCAACCGTGGTCGTTGCATCCAGATCCAGGCATGCTGAAGATCCCAATTTCCGTACCGCTGGCTGTAGTGGTTGGTTGCCAAGGAGCATTCCAGAGCGTCCTTTCGCCCTGCTGTCAACTTGGTGTTGATTAATTGTGATGGCGGTCGTAGCCGCCCCCGCGGCCCCGCCCAACCACAGTAGTACGCCGAACCCATTCTCACACACGGGATGGTTTCCCGCACGTTTTGCTCCCCAATCCAATCCCCATGGACTACACCACAACCACCCGTCGTTTTCGCGGATTCAAACCGGCAACGGCCCATGCATCCCCAAACATACGGACTGTTCCGACCAGCTGATCTCTCGCACGCACGACGCACCAACGGGAGAGAGAGAGGAGTCCGCGGCGAGATGGCGCAAGAAATAGGAATTAGGAAAAGGTTGGGCGGTCATTTTTCCCTCCCCGAGTAAGTTGATCTACTACTACCGCAACTGCAGGCGATCCGCGGCCAGGCGTCTCGTACCAGGTTTGGTCCGACCCGCGGCAGTTGGGCGGTAGGTTAGAGGTGGTTGGGGGAGACGCCGCGCGCGGGCTCTTCTCGTTTCTTGCCGCCATGGCTTTGGTTCAGTTCCGTTCGGCATGCATGAGATGAGCATGACATGACCCGGTTAAACTAAGCGTCCGCGTCGGTCCTTCCGTCGTCACAACGCACAAGGCAACCACAGGCTGAGGAGTCCAGGTCCCTCGACAGCCAGCCGGTCGGCGTCGGCGAAAGCTCCCTCCCGTGAAAGCGAGGCGCCGGCCAGAGTATTACGCGCCGCTGCATGCGTGAATCTTTTTCCTGGTTTCGTATCGAGGGGGACAGAGCCAGCCCAGCCGTGAGCACGTATGTCATCACTGTAGGGATCATATTGGTCTACCCGAAACGATTTTCAATGTAGCCGACCTTTCGAAAAAAGATTTTCAATGTAGCCGCTGTAGGAAGTCAAATGGTTTTGTTTTCAGCTGACAGCGAGACGGTGTCGGTAAATAGGTTGAAAAAATAGTGTATCCGCCGCAAAGGAAACTTGTACTCGAATTGATGATATTGTGTGTGCGCCGGCCAATGCAGAGCTTTTGACAAATGACAAGGGATGTTGGTTTGCTGAAAGTTCAAATGAATTTCGTCAAATCAACCCGTTGATTATTCTGTTGTATGATCTCATATTTGACCTTTTGATGTGGATGGGTAAAGTTTAATATTGTTCCCATTCCGCGTGTTTGGCCCACATGGCATGGCCTTGCGAAATATGTAAACGGTTTCACTCTAATAATAACTGGTTTAAGATTCAGGGTATTAATTTCCTTCCGAACCAGGATACTGACCCATATGCTTTTTTTTTTTTCATTGCATTACGACAACACAAAGATTCAGGATGTTGGAATAGCGAGGCTTTGTTTATAGTAATCTGTCGGCGCCGCTTAATAATTTTAAAATACCTCGAGATCTCGAATCAGAGTTTCCGTATATGTCTGCCACCGTACCCCAAGGACTAAGGCATGTACAAGGGATCTTTTTCGCTCCGTCTCTAAGATAGTAAGATGTTATTTTTTGACAGAACTCTATTAATGTTTAAAGACAATAATATTGTCTCTTCACGAAAAGGACGGCCTCGGCTTAGGTTGTATAAGAGCTATCTACTCGAAATATACCTGTCTACTTGAAGCTTCTTCCCCATCAACATAGTGCGTGCATTAAATAGTTTAGAGACGATTAATGCCGTGCGGAGGTCAGATGACACATTCTTTATATACATGCGTGTATGATAGATTCAAAGCCCCGTAGAGATTGATCCCGTCAGTAGGTAATACATGCCCTAACAACGTCAAGCACCATACAGGATGGACATCAAGGAAATTTACTACACGGTCAAATATTTAGTTACCACTTGTCTTTATAAGTTTTATAAGTTAGGGGTGTCGAACTTATAACTTATAAGTCTCATGAGTTAATAAGTTTCTATTGTTTGGCAAAATAAATCACTTATTTCACTTTTTTGCTTTAATAAGTCTCGTGACTTATGAAAACCAAACACAACCCCTAACAACGTCATTACATGGGTATAGTATATTATATTTCTTCCATCCATCTGTATATTTTTTCAACTTTAACTAGATTTATAGAAAATACATGTAATATTTATATTTCTAAATTAATTTGACAAAAAACAAAATTTAAATATCTTTCAATAATGCTAATTACTTAGTATAGATATTTATATTGTATATTCTAATATATAATTATTGATGGTTTAAATATATTAATTTTTAGAAAGTGAAAATAACATTTGTTTTGGGACCGAGGGAGTACTACTCCATGGCATGGCAATATGGCATGACCCACCGTCACCAAAGAGGTCCTTTAAGCTCCAAGCTGTTGCCGACCAGCAACTTTTTAAAACCTTCCATCTCCCTTGCTACTATGTACACGTGGCAACTAAACGACTAGAAACGGCAAATTAAACTCCTACTCCATTTACATACTAGCCCACGCACATTCCATATTTACACAAGGGTCCCCCATCCCATCGACCACGTGGGCCCCTCTTCCCTTCCCTTGATCGCGTGCGTCCTCACGAGCAGGATCTTATGAGGCCAAGACTGACCAGGTTCTTCTTCACAAGGCTCCCGAGCGAGAAGATCCCCGCGCCGCCGCCGCGGCCCGCGTCGCCCTCCGTGGAGCACAGGCGCGGCCACCGCTCCTCGTCCACGGGCTCTCCGTGCCGATCCTCTGGATCACCTCGTCGATGGTCTTGGGGTCTGCGGGCCGGCCGGCCACGTCGGTGACGTGGAACACGTTCATGGCCATGTCGCCCCTGGTGGTGATCTCGGCGTGCGTGACCGAGAGGCTGTTCTCCCGGAACACGCGCGTGACGTAGGCGAGCAGCCCGCGGCGGTCGGTGATGCGCAGCTCCAGCCTCACGCCCTGCGCACAGAGGATCGCTCGGTTAGATAGAGAGGCGCGGCTGGGATTTCGGCCGAACACATGGCGGTGAAGTGGAAAGTTGGGTAGAGAAGGAAAGAGACGTTGCGCTTGGGAGAGTGAAGGTGGTGGCGTGGCATGGAGGGAAAGCAAGGGAGATATTCAGCGATCACGCACCTCGGATGCGCGCCTTTCGATGGCCGCTTGCAAGCATTGGATCACGCGCCGCCTCTCGGCCGCCGAGCTAATTGGCCGCCCGTCCAACCGCCTGATGTAGAACTCCTGCAGCCAACCCAAGCAACAGCATGTCAGCTTTAGCTTCAGTCTCAGACTCTGGGTTCAATTTGCAGCACCAATTCAAATTGTTTTATACTTGCAGGAAATATAGAGAGAGCTTATAGCACTATTAATTATGCAGTTGTGGTTATGCTGCGGAACAATTTTGAAGCACAATACTCTAGCAATGCAAATGAAACTAAACCTACATCATCAAACATCATCAGTTTTAAAATGACAAGCCCAGAAAATTCAGTAAAAGGAAATTTTCATGAACAAAAAGTCGGGTTAACTTCAAGCATACACACAAGAATCACAATCAAAGCAATCAAAAGGTAAAAGTGGAGTAAAAGTGAGAGAAAAATATTGACAGAAAGGTCCTAAGCGCCTAACGCAGCCATGGAAACATCGAGATTCTTGGCAGGGAATTCCAGCTCCAAGAACTCGAGATGACGGGAATTCAGTAATGGCGGCGCGACAAAAATCAAGGTAGCACCGACCTGGAGTATTTCTCTAGGAGGAAAAGAAATCTTTGGGGATCAATCGAGAAAGAAACGCCAAGAGGGCTCACCTGCTGAGCGTGATCGCCGTCCGTATCGAACGTGCCGTGGTACACGACGTAATCCAAGTCCGTCAGGGTGCAGACGACGTCGAAGAGCAGCTTGGGCCGGTCACGGCAGCTGACGGTGACCACCGAGTATCCCCTCTCCCCCCAATCCTGCACGGCGACCGCCGTCGCCTCCGCCTGGTCGGCGCGGCGGCTCTCGGCCTCGCCGTCCTCGTTGAGGAGCTGGTGGAGCCTCCGGTCCATGTTGACGGCCGCGGCCTCCGCCCGGACCATCCTGGCGCCGAGCGCGCCGCCGCGGAGGACGTGCCTGAGCCTTGACTCGACGCGCCTGACCCTTGCCGCGTCGTCGATGGGCGCGCCCGTCTCCTGGTCGCGCACGAACACGAGCGCGGCGACGCGGCCGCCGTGCGTCCAGGCCCTGGCGTCGGCGATGTCGCAGCGGAGGTCGTGCAGCACGGCGAAGACCTCGGAGAGGAGTCCCGGGCGGTCGGCGCCGACGAGCTCGAGCAGGGTGGGCGTGGTCCCCACGGCGGCGGGCGGTGGCGGCGTGCGTGGCGGCAATGCGTCGGCGGAGAGCGAGGACTCGAGGCGCGCCAGCAGGGGGCGTCGGCGTCGGCGTCGGCCACCTTGCGTCCCGCGGCGTCGGTGACGTGGAAGACGTCCATGAACCAGCGGCCGTCGTCGGAGGAGATGTAGCCTTTGCGGACGCAGACGCCGTGGTCGGACAGGGCCGCCACCGCCTCGAGCAGCACGCCGTGCTTCCTGGCGCTGTGCACCTGCACCAGCGTCGCCGTCGCGCACACGCCGTTGTCCACCACCACACTGCATCGCCGACCGGTCACGGATCCATCCAGAAACCGCAGGAGGGGAAAAAAGAAAAAGAGACGAAATTGCTTTTACTTACCTCGGTGTGTTCATGTGGCGCACGAAGAGCTCGTACACCTCGGAGGGATGGTACCGCTCCATCGCCGCCGGGAGCCCTCTCCTCCTCTGCTCCGCTTCAGTTTCTCGCGACGCGGCGACGGTTTCCCTTTGGCGCGGCGCGGGGGGCGTGGGTGCGTGCGTTTCTTGGGCACGGGAGGGAGGGCGGGGATTTCTCCTCGTTTCGGGATCGTGGATTTGGTTGGGACTTGGGAGCGTCGCGTCGCGTTGGTTCAAAATTGGGTGCTGGGACGGTGGGTTTTCGCTCTGCTTCTGAGCTGTGGCCTCTTGTGTCTGTGTGCGTGTGTGGGGATCGCCGGGGTTGTCTCGGTCAGCGTCCGTCTAAAATGGGCGCGGGCGAGACCGGCGATTTCACGCAACACTTGCCACCGATTGGCTGTCTCGGCTCGGGCGGGCGGGCTCTCGAGTCAAACGGCGGTCGCGGCCGAGGACCGGGCAAACGGAATGGTATGTGCAGCCGGCTGAACGGGTCCTCCTGCTGGGAAATTTTTAAAGTTTCTGCCCCCCACTACTAGTACTACTACTAGTACTGGCTCTAGACATGAGAAAGGGAGACGCTGCCCGGCTGCCGTGTGGAAAAAGCTTCTCTGGGATCCGGTGGGAAAGTGGCGTTGTCGTGGGAAGGGAGGGCGGGGATCGCCGCCCTCTGGCCCATGCGTGTGGTTGCCAGCAGGCACCTGGCAGGCAGCCTGGCGCCACGCCCACGCCCACGCCCACAGCCCTTTTCGGCCAAAGTGGCCCGTCTGGATGCACACAGTGCTCAGTTTTAGCATCGCTGTTGTCCATTGGCCAATTGCTTTCCATTCTTGCGAGAAGATAGGATGGGTCGTGTACGGTGTATCAGTGTATGTAACGCGTTCATACTTCATATACTTTCGAAACCTAGAAGGTACGATGGGTGGTGTATCAGTGTATGTATGGTGTATCAGTGTATGTAACGCGTTCATACCTCGTACTTTCGAAACCTGGTTGATCCGGTGGATCGAACGGAGGCAGCTAGGACTACGACGAGCAGGGACGCATCAAAGGCGCCCGAAGTTGTAGCCGGAGAAGGAAAAGGGAAAAAAATGAAAGCTACGGCCTTGGCGAGCCTTGATAGCGCCGACCGGGGTCAACCACCGCCGCCGCGCTCGGAGGAGAATACCACGGCACCACGCGCACGCGGAGCTGGATGGAGCTCGTCCACACCTGACACCTGCCACACACACACAAGAGCTTTGCACGCGCGCAAGTACTCAAAAGCATCGTATTCTGATATGTGCTGCTGGTCCGCTTCCACCGAACGGTGGTCCCGATCAGGCAGGCAGGCAGGCAAGCATCGCATCTGCATCTGTTCAGACGACTGATGGGCCCAGTGCCACCGCGCGTTCCTGCTTCTTCCCTTCCCTGTTGCTTGCCGTCCAAGCCAACCATTACCTGGAATGTGCAGGACAAGTTCCTTTTTTCTCTTGGACCTGTCAAGCTAAAGATACGCCCGGATCTCACTCACTCCGGTCAGAGAGAAAAACCGTCAGGGTTTTAGCACATTAGAAAAGACTAAACGTGTCAAGAATTCCAAGAGACTACTACTACTACTACCCGTGGTCACCATGCAGATTAAAGAAACCATTCAAACCGACTCTCTCGTCACAGGTTCTTTTCACGGGAAAGGATACATGATGTGTCGTCGGCGTTGATTAATCGAGGTTAGTTGCTGTCTAATCCATCCAGAAAACAGTGCGTGCTTCTGCTGAGACAAACCTGCGAATCCAAAGGCGCACACGTAACTAAAACTGGCCGAGTTTTTTCTCTTGCCGCGCGCGTCGTCGTCGTCGTCCAGGTACCCGATCGCGCTGATGCGCTGGCGCGCCCTGTCCGTTCGGCGGTTCCATGGTCGGAATCGGTGATGTTGCTCGATCGATGGATCGTCCGTCGGACTCTTTGGTTCCATTTCCATTTCCCCAGCAGCTGGATTTGCTTGCAAGTGAAGCACACATTTGCAGCAGGCAGGTAGGAGAAAATCTGGAAAGATATCATAATTATTGAAGCAATTCAAGTAGCAGTACGTATCGACCTGCAGATCCATCGTAATGATGCCGTCCTTTCCGCACATGCCCTTTATCGCTTGCACAATTTCCTCCCGTCCCTGCAGAATCCTTTCAGGTTAGTTCTACAAAACGTTGCGACTTTTGGGGTTCATGATGAGAAAAAACGAACATCACACGTGATCGTTCATTCGTTCGCTCATTCTTGCAAAGTTACTGTATGTACACATGCACACATCTCGCTAGCTAGGTCCATTTTCAGTGCTCTGATCGTCAATTTGTCTTGTGTACTCGCACAAATCAGGTCGAAACAGCGGGCGATCCTTTGTCATTCCGCCTTTCCTTGATCTGCGAGGATGGTGTAAACGTCAAAACGTGCGCGTTATTGCAGCAGCTAGCTATCGGGTACTCGCAGTAAATTCGCCGGCGTTTCTCGCCGAAAGTGGAGGAGGTGCCAAAGCTGATGATAAGATCGCCGGCGGGGAGACGGAAAGCACGTCATCTGTAGATTAGCTAGTGCCGCACCCCGGCGTTATTTATTGGCTCAATGACACATACGGTACGGGTGCGATTAGAATGTGACCCGTACATCATTGTGGCTGCTAGGCAACTGGATCACCATGGCATGATGCATGCATGTGACGATCCCGTATCGTATCGAGACCCTCTCCATCCATCCAACTTGCGACACTAGGCTGGGGTACGTCGTCTAGCTCGGGACCGCATGGCCACGTACAGGCGGCACACGAGAAAACGACCGTATCTCGCCGCCCCGCGGCACCGGGAAACACGCCCCTGGATATATAGCGCCCGCCGCCGCCGCCGCCGGCAGATCGGTGCGGTGCGTTGCGTTGCGTGCGCAGGCTGAGAACAAGGCCGCCGTGGTGCGGGAAGTTAAATTTTACACCTAGGTGCATTACGCACCCACACTATAGGTGTGTCAACGGTCGGGTCGGGCGGCCGTGTTGCGGGCCACGTCGGGCCGCGGGCCGCGCGGGCGTGCTTCTCCACCGTGCCGGGCGCGTCCTCGGCCCATGGCCGGCCCGTGGGCCGGTATGCGGAGAGACGGGCGATCCGGGCTAACCGGGCCATGGGCGCCCACCAACAGACGATGCTCAAAAAAAAAAACGAGACATGGAGTATGAGTTTACGTTCTGTTTGGATTCACATTGCTAGTTGTTTGGCACACCGCTGGGATTCTTTCCAGGAATATGATGGTACATTCTTTGGAATTTTCCCACGCCAAAGAAGGGGGCGGGACGGCCGATGTGACGGACCGGCCGACACGATGCCCACGGCCGGCCAGCGGCCCATGGCCCGCCGACCCGGGTCGGGGCGGGCCGGGTCCGGGCCATTTCTTGGGGCCTCGGGCCGCCTGCCGCGGGCCAAATGGCCAATCAAATTCCGCGTGGACCATAATCACGTAGTGTGTGATCCGTCTTGCTAGCACACTTCTTTACACACCGAAGTGTCTTGTAGACTTCACAACGCGTATCCCGCATCCACCGCTGATGTGGTGTATGTGCACCTGGGGTCTGGCACCGAGCGTTCCGGTGATCACAAGTCACGTCGCCGGCCAAATTGAACGCCCGGTGCCTTTTGCTGTTCAAACGCGACGTGCTCAAACGGCTTTGGTTCGCCCGGAGTATTGCAGGCCTTGCTTTGAACTCTGAACCCACACTCACCCCATGTTACAGGCGACACCGTTGGCCGTAGCCAGCGAGCCACGTACCCGGTGCCGCCGTCCGCCCGCTTCTAACGGCGATCACTAGCGTTCAAGGGCCTTTTGGAGGATTTAACGTGGCACGTACTGTAGCTACTTAAAAAATGTTGCTCTCCGTCCCAAAGGAAAGGAACATGTACTACTCCCTATCCTATGGCAGAAGTGGGCGCGGAGTACAGGTACGGCATCAGCCGAGATGACGTCGGAACGTGCATGTGCATTGCTGTGCGTGGCGCTACCGTATTGGGCGTCGTGCCGACGTGGTGCGCCCTCGGGCTCCGGGTACGGAACGGCCAACGGCGTGTGGGGCAGCGCGCCCTCGCGCATGTGCGGCCGGCCGGCTCCAAGGAAAAAGGGCAAGCAACGCGCGAACGTGTCGATGTCCCACGCGGTCACGTGAGCCGGCGGCATGTGCTGAGGCGCCAGCGACGCGGCGGGGCCATGTGACACCGGTCTCGGCGCCGGGGAACCGTGAGCGTGATGGTGGGCAACGCGAGAAGAGAAACCGGGGAGATCGATCACGGGGGCACCACGGCCGAACCGAACGGTTGGGCTGAGCGGCTGTCGTCGTGCCGTGCCGCTGCCACCACGCGAGGGCTGGCGCGCATGTGCCGGCGGCCTGGCATCACCTCGCTCCATCTTTGATTTCTTTCCATGTGCGCTTGTTTCGCCGGATCGCGTTCGTGGATTCGTCGCCGAGAGCAAGCATCGGACCGGACCGCCGTGTTTTTCTTTCTTCGCTGCCGGGCCGCAAATTCGTTTCCCCGCATCATTTCTGGAGAATTCGGCGGGGGCGAACGAAAGCGATAGTGCCGATACGTACTAGCAGCTTTAGTATTTTCTGATTAAGGAACCTGATGCGTGCTGGGTTACTAATGATTCTGAGATAAGCTCAGAATTAAACAGGATCCTCCCAACTTCCTCCACAATCTTGGAGGACAGCGACACCCTCGTCCTTCCATTCTTTCTTTAAGCAATACCTTAATTGTGGTTTAGCACGAGGAGGCCCGGCCGATCGATGGATCCGTGCTTACTTTCGGGTTTCGGTTGCGTCGGTGATGTCGGCCAGCTGGACGAACAACCGCTTTTTACCTGGCCTCGTGGTCAGAGAATCCAGCTGGTCGATCACTGCGTGTGCGTGCGTACCTACTCGTTACAGCACCGCTCGCTGGGGCGAAGTTGGTGGCTGTTGGTTCACCAACCTGTCGTCTCCGTTCGTTCCGTCCCTGTCGCTTGCGATGGTGGCGGTTCGTGCTTGCTGTTGCCACGGTCTCATTCTCGTGCCTGGATCTCATGCTCGCTCGCATGCGTTTGGCGTTCGCGTTTTGGCACTGTTGCTTGACGTGTCGACGAGCAACTAACCCATGCTCATGCTGAGGGGTTAAGCATATATATATCTATATCTTCCTGTCCTAT
Organism: Hyparrhenia diplandra; assembly: GCA_015847255.1. NCBI lineage: Eukaryota > Viridiplantae > Streptophyta > Magnoliopsida > Poales > Poaceae > Hyparrhenia > Hyparrhenia diplandra. The sequence continues at coordinate 78,587 of JADLZK010008280.1, forward strand.
TCCTACCTGCACAAATTAAACTAGTATACTCCTCCTCCTAGAATTCAGGTGCGCAATGGATTCAGGGGAAACGGAACTTTTGTCGAACAAATTCTTTGGCGGTCAGATTCGCATTCCGTTCTCACGCGATGCGAATCCGAGCGAGAACGTACGCAGGAGAGGGCATTGTGGCGATCGAGAGTCACGAGGGGTGACGAACACGACGGCTAGTCGGCCGCTGGCGAGCTTGCTTTGATCACGTTTTGGTTCGAGATGCTATACTTGGGCCACCGGCCGGCCAGTGCACCTGGGATGGGAGGGAGGAATGTGCCTATCCATTCGATGCTTCCTCTGAAGATGCAAGCTTGCTGCGCCTGGGTGCACATTCAGGTGCTTCCAGCCAGGCCTGAGTGAGTGTGAGTCTGCATGCCTGCCTTTGTTCGTCATTCCTCGATGCATCGCATCGTGCATCTTTTAAGCTTTGTCAAGCGGTGTAACGAGATCGGAATCCATCAGGGAATGCAATTATCTAAAGTTCGATATGCAAAGATGCGGAAGATAGATAGGCACCGGGTCGGCGCTGATGGATCTTTCTTTTTCGATAACACGCATTTTGTTTAAAGAAGAAAATGGAGTTCACGATGCACACATTTGCCGCTTACAGAATATACGGCGCGCACTGATGGATGCATGCGTGCGTTGCTTCAGTCACCTGTAACTGTAACGCAAACCTGACGAACTTATCCAGCACAACAGTTCAAACGCCGGCACATCAAGCTATACTGCTCATCAGCCCTGCAGTCCAGCTACCTCGTTATCAGGAAACAGGGTGTCGAATGCATGGGCATGGGCATGGCCCAACTCGGAGACATCTCTCACTTCCCTCAGCTGGCTTATCCAGCAAACAGTCCATACGCCGGCCGGACCGGCACATCAACCATCAGACGTGAAACCACCCATGATTTTCAGCAGGCACATAACGAGCGCGTCATTTCGAAACAAGATTAAGCAGTGCATAGACATACTACCGCCAAAGACCTACTCCAGGCGGGACTTAGCACGCACCAGGATCATATATTCCCCGTCGCAGAACACGCAC